>PVIY010050835.1:0-15982 GCA_004026745.1 Myrmecophaga tridactyla
CTCTGCCACTGATACTTTATTAATTACATTTCTTTCCCCCATTTTGGTCAGGATATAATTGTGGATCCCACATTGCCAGATCTGGATTCATCCCTGGGAGTCATCTCCCATGTCTCCAGGGAGACTTTCACCCCTGGATGTCATGTCCACACAGGGGACAGGGCAATGATTTCACTTGCAGAGTTGGGCTTAGAAAGACTGAGGCTACATCTGAGCAACAAAAGAGGTCCTCCAGAAGTAACTCTTAAGCATCCCTATAGGTAGTATAAGCTTCTCCACTACCTACATAAGCTTCATAAGAGTAAGCCTCATGATCGAGGGCATGGCCTATTGATTTGGATGTCCCAATAGTTTGACACAGTATCAGTGGATTCCCTGATAGTAAGGTTTAATAGTTCCATATTCTTTCTTCCCTTCCTCAAGGGACTTTGGCAATACTTTTTGATTATCTGCTTAATATGCTCTAGGATGTTTCTAGGCATTATGATAATATATACAGGATTAAAGGACCTCTTTCTGTGCTTCCTGTGTTTCAGTTGCTCAAATGAGCTATTTAGATAGGTTGAATTAGATTATGCACTACAGAAAGTTTCAGCTCCAGATCAACTAAAACTTTCTTCCATTGGTCTCAAAGAGTATGTGTGGTTCTAACATATAGACACTATCTTCCTTACCCCTATGTTCTGAATTACTTTAACCTGAACCTGTTCAGCTTCATTCTTATCTCTAAATATCAGGATATATAAAACAGCCTCTCCAAATCCAGAAATAATAATCAACACTCCAGACTTAATGTGCCTGCTCTAAAAGCTCACACTCTAGGCCCGTTTTCTAATAAGTATTTTCTAAAGAGGAACATACCATTGCTGTTTTTTTGTTTCTGGCTTATTTAGTATCACCAAATGTCCCACATGTTCATTCACATCGTTACATGCCTCATGACTTTGTTCCTTTTAGTAGCATCACAAGTATACACTATCGTTCATCAATCTACTTTTCTGTCAGTGCATCCTTCAGACACCTGCGTTCATCAGACATCATGCAGAAGGCCCAAAGTCCACAGTCCATCAACGTTCTCAATTTTAGATAATTTCATTGTTCCCAAGAGACAGAAAACCAATAAACACACTCTCACCAAATAGGAAATCTAAACCTCCTATTAAATTTTGTCCCTCATCCCATTATTTATCTGTGCTGTTGCTGTGGTAGTGCTGATGGTTATCTTTTGAACATAGCTCATAGCATGCAATAGCAGTTTTCCCTCTGTACCCTGGACTTAAACACTTTTTATACAAAAATTCTATCTTTGAAGTAATTCTTATGAGAACTCATTCATATTTCTAGTGTGAGTCAGTGGGACACATAGGTCTATACAACCCCTTTCAATATTGTTCATCTTCAATATGGTAATATTAGTTCTAGACCCACTAGAGAATTACCTTCACTCCTATCTATTCCTTACATTAGAGTTCCACCTCATTAGCTAACAGTTCCCCCATCTCTAGCATCTATGTATCTCTAAGTCCCCAATCTTCTGTATTATAAGCCTCTGATTATACCTTTATGCTGGTTGTAAACCTAGTAGTGGGATTGCAGGGTTATATGGTAATTCTATCCTTCCCTTTCTCAGGAATTGCCATGCTGTTTTCCAAGTGGTTGTATCATTTTACATCCCTCCAACAATGTATGAGTGTTCCTATTTCTCTGCATCCTCTATAGGACTTGTTTTCCATCTATTTGAAAGTAGCCACTAGTGGGTCGGAGGAGATATTTCATTGTGGTTTTATTTCCATTTCCCTGATGGCTAATGATGTTGAGCATCTTTTCATGTGCTTATTGAGCATTTATATTCCTTCTTTAGAGAAATGTGTATTCAAGTCGGCATCCCATTTTTTATTTGGGTCATGCGTCTTTTTGCTGTTGAGATGTAGTTCTTTATAAATTCTGGACATTAAATGTTTATCAGATATATGGTTTCCAAATATTTTCTGTCATTCTGTAGTTTGTCTTTGTACTTTTGTGAAAAAGATTGTTGATATGCCCATAAGATTTTAATTTTGATCAAAGTCTGTGTATCTATTTTTTCTTTTGTTGCTCATGGCTTTGGTATAAGTCTAAGAAATCACCGCCTATCACAAGATTTTGAAGATAGTTCACTATGTTTTCTTCTAGGAGTTTTATAGTTTTAGTTCTTTTATTTATGTCTTTGACCCATTTGGAGTTAATTTTGTGTATGGTGTGAAGTACAGGTCCATCTTCAACCTATTACCTATGGCTAGTCAGTTCTCCCAGCACTATTGGTTGAAGAGACTATTCTTTTCCTACTGAGTGGACTTGGCAGATCTATCAAACGTCAGTAAGCCAAAGGTGTAGAAGTTTATTTACGATTTCTTGATTTGATTTCATTGGTATGTATGTCTGTCCTTGTGCCAATACCATGCTGTTTTGATTATTGTATCATTGTAATAAATTTTAAAATCTAGAAGCGTGAGTCCTTCAACATTTTTCTTTATCAAAATAGTTGTGGGCAATTTTGGGCCACTTACCTTTTTGGGAACTTGACTGTTTTCTCCATTTCTGCAATTAAGGTTGTTGGAAATTTGATTGGAACTGTGTGAAAACTGTATATTGATTTGGATAGAATTGACATCGTAACAATATGTTGTCTTTCAATCCAGGAATGCGGAATGTTCTTCCATTTATGTAGGTCTTCTTTAATTTATTTAAACAATGTTTTAGAATTTTCCACGCATAAGCCCTTTGTATCCTTTGCCAAATTTATTCCTTAATATTTGATTCTTTTGGTTGTTATTGTAAATGGAATTTTTTCTTGACTTCCTGTTTGGATTGATCATTAATAGTGTAGAGAAACACCACTGATTTTTACATGTTGATCCTGTATTGCACCACTTTCCTAAATCTTCTATTAGCTCTAAAAACTTTGCTGTGGATTTTCAAGATTTTCTATGTATAGGAACATAAGATCATGTCAGTGTGATGTTTTTTAAGGTCTTTCTATTACACACACACAAACACACACACACACACTATTATTTAGACTTAAAAATCAAAGTGTATACAAGTGTAAAGTGGTGTGGAGCCTTTAATTCTCAGCAGCCCCTGTTCCTGCCAGGGGGTGGTTGAGACAGAGACTGAGGTAGAAGGCAAGGTTAAGCTGTTTCTGATTCCCAGCCCCTGAGGTCTAAATTCTCTGAAGGACACCTGCCACTTGAGCTGGGTCTGGCCCCTCTTTTCTTGGAAAAGATATGCCCTTTAGGGTAATATCTCCTTTACTTCCTATACCACCATTTTGCACCAACTGAATAGTAATTTTGCTTTCTGTCAAAGCTATTTACCCTGAATTGAAACTTTGGAGAAACTTTTCCCCCCAGCTGGCCCCGTTCCTAATTGGTGCCAAGTCCTGCCCATTCTATTCCTTCAGTAACATCTTACTGCCTACCACATCAAGACAACACTCCTTAGCATTAGCATGACACTGTAGTCTCTCTGAGATGCTAAGCCTATTCTTTCAGCCTTGTAGTTAACTATACCCATTTAACCTGTACTAAAATGTTCTCCCTCTCTGCTTTGCTCATGTTGTTTTTTTCCTCTGGAAAGCCTTTGTCTTTTCCAAGATTGTACAATCCAATCCTCAAGTTTCACCCTTTATCCTCTTCCAGGAAACCATCTTTTATCTCCCCAATTAATATGACTTTCTCTCTCATCTTAATTATAGTACATTATCATTCCTTGCAGTGCTCCTCAAATTCACCCTTGTATTATAAAGTATTTGTATGTATGTCTTTATGTACCTTCTATATTTTAAACACATTCAGGAAAAAGCTAACTCACAATTATTTCAAATATGTTCAAGCAATAACTCACTTACAATTATTTTGATATCACCAAAGCCCCTTAATATGGTTTCTTTGCAAAAATACTTAAATATTTATCAAATGAATGAATGAATACATTGTCAGATTAGAGATATAAAACCTTCAATAACAGAGCAGTGTTAATAAATAACAATGGCATATATAAAGTAAGTCAAAAGCAAGACATTAAAATGCATTATGCTGTAGCTAATGGAAACTATTTCCCTGCTTTTCTTATGTCAGTAAACAACAAGAAAAAATACTTTTACAATGAATGTTTATAGGTTTCTTAATTCTACCTTTAAAATAAAGTACTCAGGCAAGGGAGAGTTGCAAAATATTTGCAAATCAATTACCTTTGCTTGCATTTTCTATATGTTCCAGTTCTTCTGGAAATTTCAGGATATCCCGGTATTGTTCCTCACAAATATCAGCAATAAAATGCAAGAGTGTTGTTTTTTGATCTGCTGATTTAGTATCTCTGATCTGGAAATAAACAAATAAATAAACAAAACCAGTATTTTTTTAGCCATGTAAATACAGATTTTTTTTTCTTAAGTGAAAATAATGAATGAATGAATAAATGTATTCAATTCATTATAACTCATCTAAAATTAAAAAAAAAAATACTTGGGGTAGGTTTCTAAATGGATCCAGTAGAAATGCTCTGGATTTTAAAATGATCCTTAAGTTTTCAAATGAGACAAAGCTCATTAACAAAAATGACAAATCAAACTGTAATCTTATCTGATTCTGAATATCTGAATTATATGGCAAAATGAACTATTATTTTTGTGAGAGAAGAACATCCATTTCAGTATCAATAGCAATAGTCCAAGTTAATGTGCCCTTATGTTATGTAATCAATATTCTATGTTCTTTAAAACAAAAATATATTCTTGGACCCTCTAGTCATTTGCAAGGTTATATATATTTCTAGACAACACTAATGTGAATTAATGCAAATGAGTAAGCACATTTTGCCCTCCTTTTCTTTTTGCTTAGCCCATCAGTAAAGAAGAACAACCCACGATTCTTCTTATCCTCGCTTATAAACAGAATCTGACCACATAGTCATGATGATATGAAAAGTTTTAATTGTCTGCTTACATATTGTATTTCATTTTCAGAGGCTCTAGAAAAGAAATGCTACTGTTAGAAAGATAAAAAGGTTTAAAGTACAAGACACAAAAGAAATCTATGATGAGAATCTAGTGCTTTCTTTAATATACCTTTCATATTAGACTAAATCACAAATGAAATCAGTGATTTACTTAGAAACAAATAATAAATATGGCATAAAATAACAAGTTTTCTTATTTCATTGGATGTTTTAATTCTGTAATCCTTAGGTGATGGATTTGTCTACTGATGCTCATACTGGTTTGTGTTTTGTAGCTTTAAAGATTACCCTGTTTAGAATAAATGAGCATTTTTCCCAAACAGGCTAATGAAAATGCTGCAGGAGATATTTAGGTAATTGCAAATTAACTTAATCCTTATTGTTTTAGTGACTAAGAAAAAAATCCATAGCATTTAATAAATCAGGCCCAAACTGAATCTTTTGTACTACAGCTTTTTAGCAATTCTTTAAGTCCCAACTTGTAAGAAATAATAGTCTTAAGGCTCCAAAGAAACTGCCACACAAGGCACAATAGATCAAGCAATCAAATTATTTCTTCTAGAATTCCTGCCACTACCTCACCCTTTATAAGTAAAATATTTAAAGGTTTGCAGTACCATGCTGATTTCATCAAATATTTTCATGTGCTACAAGGTTAAAATGACACAATTCAAGAACAAAGGGCAAAATAAGAACAAAGGGCAAAAAAAAACTCAAGGGGAATTTGTCCCATGGCCTGCAGCTCTAGAGGGATCAATGGAAGGTACACTTTCTTAAAACAAGGTCTTTAGCTTGGATTATGTTCACAAAATGCTTCATTTTCAGGGTATGCTGGCTATTCTATGTAATTAGGAAATTAACATTTATATTTTGTTCTTGCAAATTAACTAAATCCTAAATCCTAAAATCATTAGGTGCTTAGGGAAATTTAAAGGGACAACTTCCTGAAGGAAAGGAGAATAATCTATATCTTATGAACTCTGTGGAGATGAAAAAAAAAGTAACAACAACAAAACACAATATAAAACAAAACAACAAAAAGCTATCTAGCTTTACAGGACACCAAATCAACAATTATACCATGATTTGTTACCAAAACAAACAAAAAAATGCATAAAAGGTACGCTCATGGCCAACAAAGGAATGGAAAACACAAACACAGAAAAGTAGCATTGTGTTTATATATCAATTATATGGGTTATTTTATTTATTTATTTATTTTTGGTTTAACAAGGGTGTTATATTGTTTGCCATTTAAATAAAATTGCACATTTGGCATGTATACTCACAGGTGCTTAATTTTCACAAATAGTTGGTTTTACTGATACATATTTATTTAGAATCAGGCCCATTAACAATTTAATTACTGTTTAGAAATTTAGTAGAATCAATGGCTACATTTCAAAAAGTTAAATAAAGCTTAACATTCAGATAAACACATATCTAAGGATCTTTGTTTAAATCAAAAAGGGTTAGACAGAGTATGCATGTGCTTTCTTAGAATCTTAATATTCCCTATAAAGCCTGAGCAAACATGCCCAAGTACCTATCTTGTCAAACTGAGAAATAAATTAGTCTGTGAAACAAATTGCTAAATCTGTATTGTAATATTTACTTTTTAAAAACCTCACACATAGTCCATTTTAATATTTTAAACTGGTAGGAAATTGCAGTCCCTTTTTTTAAAACTTTCTCTACATATATGACTCTTAGACCAATTACTTTTAAATAAATATAAAATAGTAAATTATAAGGAAGGAATAATTTTTATTTATAGTCTATATGTGATGAACTCACATGTCTTTAGTCTATTTTATCACATCTATACCATGCATACATTAGCCACTGTTACTCTCTTTCAGGATCTACTGTTCAATATCAGCCCAGAAAGCACCTAAGTACCTTCAACTTCATTTCTAATGGTTACTGCCATGTATCCAATAGTTTGCTCTTCCAAAGGTACTACTTGAATATACACATCTCTTGGGGTAGAACAAAGTAATCTAATTAGAATATATTCAAAATCACTTCCAAAGTGCTTGGACTAGCTTATTAAGAAATACAATTGAATTGTGTGAAATGATATTAATTTTATATTACTATCAAATACCCAAATAATACTTGCCCACGCAAATACAAAGTTTTAGACTACTGAAGGAAATCAACATCCAAAGTAACTGTATCAAGATATTTACGTGTCACGAAGACAACAGGAGATCACTGAGTATATCATAACGCACACAGATATATCCCTGCCTAAAGACAAAATTAAAACACGAGAGGAGACACAGATGTTAGATCGACTAATAAAGATGTTCATATAACTCTACTAAATAAAATAAATGTGATGGCTAATGACATAAAGGAGATGAAGAAGGAACCAGAAGAGAATAAAGAGGAATTGAAAGAATAAGTAGAAAAATAACAGATATCACAGAGACTAAAGATGCTGTAGACTAAATAAAAAAAACATACTAGAGACACATAACAGCAGATTTGAAGCAGCAGTAGAAAGAATAAGCGAACTCAAGGAAAGGAAAACTTATTTCAAACACTGAAAAGAGCAAATGATAAAAAAGGATGGAAAAATTTGAATTGGATCTCAGGGAAATAATGGACAAAACAAAGGACATAAATATAAATATCATTGGTTTCCCAGGAGAAGAGTAAAGGGTTAGGGAGATTAGTTGAGGATATAATGGAGGAAAACATCCAAACTCTTAGAGAGAACATAAATTTGCAAGTCAAAGAAGCTCAATAAACTCCAAACACAGTAACTATGAATAGGCTTCCACGAAGACACATACTAAGAAGTGACTCAAATGTTGAAGAGAAGCAGAAAATCCCAAAAGTGGAAAGAGAAAAACAATCTACTACACACAAGGGTAACCATATAAGAGTGAATTCAGACTATAGAACTAGCATGATGGAGGTGAAAAAAAATATATATATATATTTTTTTTTACATGGGCAGGCACCGGGAATTAAACCCGGGTCTCCAGCATAGCAGGCAAGAATTCTGCCACTGAGCTACTGTTGCACCACACAGTAGGATATATTTAAGATCCTGAAAGAGAAAGACTTCCAGTCAAGAATTCTGTACTCAGACAAATTATCTCACAAAACTGAGGGAGAGATTAAAATTTTCACAAACAAACAAATGCTAAAAGAATTTGTCAACAAGAGACTGGTCCTACAAGAAATACTAAAAAGAGTTCTGCCAGCTGAAAAAAAAAAGGCAGGAGAGGGAGGTCAGGAGGAGGGCATAGAATTGAAGAGTACCAGTAAGGGCAACTTAAGGATAAAAAGAGAAAGAGGGAAAAGGATATATAGATCTGACCAATAAAATCCAAAGGAGGGTGCGTGGGTGGTTAGACCATGCACCTAGAAAAAAAATATCCAAAGGATAAGATGGTGGATTCAAGAAACGCCATTTCAGTAATTACTTTGAATGTTAATGGACTAAACATACCAATTTAAAAAATATTGACAGAATGGATTAAGAAATATAATCAAGCTATATGTTGCTTATAAGAGACTCATTTTAGACACAAGGATAATAATAATAGATTGAAAGTGAAAGAATGGAAAAAGATGTACCACGCAAGTTGTAACAAAAGAAAGTAGGAGTAGCTATACTAGTATTGGACTAAATACACTTTAAAAGTAAAGACATCATAAGAGAAAAAGGACATTATATATTAATAGAAGGGACAATTCACCAAGAAAAAATAACAATCAAAAATGTTTATGCGCCAAATCAAGGAACTCCAAAGCACATGAGATGGACATTGGCAAAACCAAGGGGAGTGACAGACATTTCAACAATAATAGTAATAAACTTCAATACACTACTCTTCTCCAGAGATAAACAACCAGATAAAGGAACAATAAGTAAATAGAGAATTTAATCAACTCGATAAATGAATTACCTAACAGATATACGACGGTCATTACACCACAAAAGACTAGGATACATATTCTTCTGTGGTACTCATGGAATGTTCTCCAGAACAGATCATATGCTGGGGCACAAAACTGGTCTTCATGAATTCAAAACCATTGAAATTTTTCAAAGCTCTCTCTGATCACAATGGAATGAAACTGGATAACAATAACCACCTAAGCATGAGAACTTTCAAAAATCTATGGAGATTAAATAACACACTTAAACAACAAGTAGGTCAAAGAAGAAATTGTTAGAGAAAGCGGAAGTACCTAGAGATGAGTGAAAACGAGAGTAAAACATATCAGAACTTATGGGATATGACAAAGGCTGTGCAGAGAGAGAAATTTATTGCTCTATATAACTATATTAAAAAAAAGAACTTGGAATCCAGTCTTCCCCATTGTGTTTAAGGATTCCAGTTCAGTGACAGCTGTTTCCACAGTAATATCTGACCTACAGAGAAGCGCAACTACAAAGCTCTTCAGGGATATGGCACTAGTCTCACATATTTATTTCTCACAGTTCTGGTGAAAGGTGCATCCTCTGGATATTCCTGGGGTGTAAGAGCAGGCTTTGCATGATAAATCCACTCTAACATTCCAATCTCTCTAAGCCTCCAGATACCCTCATCTACATTATACCAGGGCAGTTCTGGCATTTCAACCTCAGGTAATGTTGGCCACCTTTTGATCCATATTTCAGCCAACCATCCAAACAAACTTAATCCCTTTTCTAACCCCTTGAGCTATAACACTGAATACAGAATCTCTGCTTAATGGGCCCATATCAATAAATTCAGCCTGATCCAGCTTATATTTCTCCCACCATTATCCCACACACTTAAAATCCATTGCCACACATATTCCCCTGATTTCTATCTATATAAATTGGGAAACTCACACAGTTCTTTAGGAGTATAATGTACTTCTTCATGGGTGATACTTTGTACCTCACCTTTAGGGGCCTTTAGTCTAGTTATAGGTCTGGAAGAAATGAGGGGTGGTGGGGGTGGGTCATGAAAATAATTAGAAGTATCTTCCAAGCCATTTATTCCAGGGCATTCATTTGCAGTTTCATCTGGTGAAACAGGATTAATCACTCCAGGGCTAATCCTTTCAGGAGGAGGTTGGGTGGCCAACTCCTCAGGACAGGGTGGAGGTGGGGTGGCTATGTCCTCAGGGCAGACTATGTGAGGGTGATCTAGAGAAGACTCAGCATGATCTAGAGTTTCAACCTCTCCACCACAGCATTATCAATCCATATGTCACCAGCCCATTTTTCAGGATCCCATTCCTTTCCAATTAACGCCCACTTTAATGGCAGACACTGTGCAAGATTGAGATTTCAGTTTATGTTGTAAAGTTGCTACTCTAACAAAAATGATTTTGATTCTGATTTTCAGAGATTTCAAGTCTACACTACAGGAAATAAGATTTTCCTTCAGAACACTCATAGAAACATTTATATCACTCAGATGGCATGTAAGCTTCTCTTTTGAATCCTGAAGCCCATCCCTTTTGCTCATTAATGTATACAGTGTATCTAACAACAACCAGCCAACATCTTTATACCTCCTATTTCCACAAAACTCCAGAAAAGTGTCAAAAACATTATCCCCCAGAGCCTAGCTTCGTACAAGCGAAGCATTAGAAGAATCCAATTGTGATACTTTGACCATCTCTTTTGCCCACTCACCCCATGGACTGGCAGTGTCATTCTGATTATGGGAATCAGAGACCTTAGTGCCTCTGAGTCCAGTCAGAGTATTAAAACCACTTGTAAAAACCCATTTTTAAGATTCTGTTTCTTAAGAACAACTCCCGGTACCAAGCTGTATTGGTTAGGGTTCTCTAGAGAAACAGAATCAGCAGGAAATATCTGTAAATATAAAATTTATAAAAGTGCCTCACGTAACCATGGGAACGTAGAGTTCCAAAATCTGTATGCCAGGCTGTGAAGCTGAGGACTCCAATGAAGGGTATGGACTAACTCCACAGGAGAGGCTTGCTGGCCGAAGCAGGAAGAGAAAGTATCTCTTCTGAATCCTCCTTAAAAGTTTTCCAGTGATTATATTAAGTATCACTCATTGCAGAAGACACTCCCTTTGACTGATTCCAAATGTAATCAGCTGTGGACACAGCTGACGTGATCACTATTTAGTTCTACGAAATGTCATCATAGCAACAGATAGGCCAGCACTTGCTCAACCAGATAAACAGGCACCACCACCTGACCAAGTTGACACATGAACCCGACCATGACATAGGCATATTCCAATACTGTGTTTCCTGTGTCAGCATCCCCATTTGGGGCTAAAGGCTAGAAGTGAGAATGTGGCAGGGTTCATGCATTATACATTTTACAGGAACAAATCAGTAGACTTTATACCTCTGTCTAATGCAGTCTTCTGCCTCACTAGCAAAGTGACACAGAGAAGCAAAAGAATGCGTAAATGAGCAAATACCCAATCACGTGCAGGAGAATGGTTCTCATCCAGAAAGAAGCAATTGTCTGCAGGAGGAGTACCAGGTTTTCCTGTGCTAATTTCGAAAGTATATTTATGAGAAAAAAAACTGATTTTCACATGCAAGAATATAAGACAATGAAGTGATGAGACACAGGATATTAATTTTAAAAATTTTCTAAAGACATATAAAGTGTTTAGAAACTATATCTGGAAGAAACCTTTTCTAATCCCCTTTTTCTGGAATTTATATAAATGCCCACCAGAAATTCAGCAAACTAATCAACAAGTCATGAATTCAGAAAACAAAAATAGAATAACCTAATCCCTCTCTGTCAAGTAAACAGTTTTAGTACATAGCAACACGAAAAATACACATTTATATTGGATTGTCCTTGAAAAGAAATGATATTAAAATGCAGTGAAGGAAGCTGGCTGAGTTATTAAAATAAAACCAACTGAAATATCAGATAATTCAACTGCATTTGTTTTAGAAAAATTCTCCCTAATCATGTCTCCCTTTTTCCCTATTATATTTGTATATGCATGAAACAGTTACTATTTAAGCAATCATGAATGCTCCAGTACATATATCAAAATAGCTACTACTGCTTACCAGTCTTGATACAGCACATGAATTCTAATGTTATTCTCCTTTATTTAAACAAAATTAAGTTTTGTGCTCTCTGATAAGGGATGTTTACAAATTATTGCTTTATTAAATACCACCACACACTACAATAACATTGAGAAAGATAATGTATTTTTAAGGATTGCAATTACCATAAGGACATCAGCTCTGTAGCTACAATTTGCCAGGTTTAAAACATGCTTTCCTGGCTTTATTATAAATCTCTCACCAAAATGCTTTCCTGGGCAGTATATGACCAGGGCTGACACTAATTTAGCCAAATGTAATTAAATTCTTTATGTAGGTCTGATTGTTCCTTTCTTACACTTTTGATTTTGGTGATATAAGCATTTGAAACAAAAAGGAAGAGATGATATAAATCGTATAAAAGTCAAGTAGTTTAAGAGTTTGACAATTTTTAGCTTAATTTTAGGTAGCAATCTGTGAAAGGAGATCTTAAACTTGAAACCACGACAGCATTAAATGGAATAAGCAATCATCTCAATTGCCAACTTCAGCGCAGCAGGGCAGTCACAATGTTAGTTTCTGAAGAGAATAGAAATTCTGCTTTTCACCCCTCCCCTCTTCACCTCTCAGCATTTTCCTATCTAACCCAATTTATTGAATAAGAATGTACTACATGTGCACTAGCCTGAAGTATTTAGGAACAGCAGCAAATCAACAACGATTTGTACTCATTTTATGAAAGGCCACAAAGAATTAATGAAACATATTTATATTTTAAAAAGAAAAGCTGCTGTTATTTTCAAGTGCTTTTAATTAATCAGCTTATAAAGTAGAAATTCTTCTGAGAATACTATTAACAAAAATCGAATTATTTTAAATTGGTATAGAACTAGTTTACAAGCATGCATCTCTCTAAGGTGTTAAATAGTTTCTTCTCATAAAAGGTTTTAAAGGTTTGAACGGCCATTGTCATGAGCAAATAACTTTACAAAAATTTATGAAGTTTGAGAATGGGTGGCTTTTTTTTTTTTTTTTAAGTTTTCAAGGTACTCTTCAACAAGTAGTTACAGGACAGATCTCAGAGTCTGTCATGTGCTACCATAAGATCCTCTCAGATTTTTCCTTCTAGCTACTCCAGAATATAGGAGGCTATAAGGCTTAAATATTTTTTTAGCATCACAATCAACTTTTTTTCCTTTTTTTTTTGTGAACAATAACATATATACAAAAATGCAATAAATTTCAAAGCACAGAACCACGATTATTTGTAGAAGAATTTCCGAGTTTGACATGGGTTACAACTCCACAATTTCAGTTTTTACTTCTAGCTTCTCTAAGATACTGGAAACTAAAAGAGACTAACCAAAAGAGAATTCAGCATTCATATTCATTTGTTAAATCCTGTCTTCACTGAATAACTCCACCATCACCTTTGATCTATCCATCCCTTTTGTTAGGGGTGTTTGGGCTATGGCCATTCTAAATGTTTCATATTGGAAGTGAAGGGTCTGTCACTAATATGGGGTAGGGAGATGGAACTACCTAATGTTCTGGAGAGGCAGGGCCCACAAGGTTTCAGGACGTATCTGGACCAGGGGTCCATCTGGCGGTTGTAGGTTTCTGGAAAGTTACTCTAGTGCATGGAACCTTTGTAAAATCCTATATATTGCCCTAGGAGTTCTTTAGGATTGGCTGGAATGGTTCAGGTGGGGGGTTGGCAGGTTATGATAGGTAGCAATGTCTAACTGAAGCTTACATAAGAGCAACCTCCAGAGTAGCCTCCTGAATCTATTTGAACTCTCTCTGCCACTGATACTTTATAAGTTACACTTCTTTTCCCCCATTTGGTCAGGAGGGAATTGTTGATCCCATGGTGACAGGGCTGGATTCCTCCCTGGGAGTCATCTCCCAGGTCGCCAGGGAGACTTACACCCCTGGATGTCACGTCCATGTAGGAGGGAGGAAAATGATTTCACTTCTAGAGTTGGGCTTAGAGAGACTGAGGCCACATCTGAGCAACAACAGAGGTCCTCCAGAAGTAACTCTTAGGCATGTCTATAGATAGTCTAAGTTTCTCTACTACCTACATAACCTTCACAAGATAAGCCTCCTGATTGAGGGCATGGCTTACTGATATGGGTGTCCCTAAAGACTGACACAGTATCAGGGGATTCCCTGATGGTAATGTTCAATATTCCATATTCTTTCTCCCATCCCTCAAAGAACTTTGCCAATACTTTTGGGTTATCTGCTTAATGTACTCTAGGATGTATCCAGGCATTACAATAATCTATACAGGATTAAAGGACGACTTTCTTATTCTGGGATCCCTGTGTTTAAATTGTTCAAATGAGCTATCCAGACAGGTTGAGTTAGATTATGCACTCCAGAAAATTTTAGTTCCAGAACAAATATGCCTTTCTTCCTTTGGTCTCAAAGAGTATGTGTGGTTCTAAAATATAGACACTCTCTTCCTTACCTATGTTCTGAATTACTGTAACCCCAACCTCACTGGCTTTGTTCGTATCTCTAAATATCAGGATATATAAAACAGCCTCTCAAAATCCAGAAATAATAATCAACATGCCAGATTTAATGTGTCTGCTCTAACAGGTTACAATCTAGGTCCCTATTCCAGTGTAAGCGTTTTCTATAGGTGACGATACCATTGTTATTCTTTTGTTTCTGGCTTATTTTGCCTCATCAAATGTCCCACATGTTCATTCACATTGTTGCATGCCTCACAACTTTGTTCATTTTGTAGCAGCACAACCTTCATTCATGAGTATACATCATCGTTTCTCAATCTTCTTCTCAGTCAGTGCATACTTCACCCAACTGCATTTATCAGGCATCATGTATAATGCCCAAAGTCCACAATCCATCAACATTCTCAATTTTAGATAATTTCATTGATCCCAAGAGAAAGAAAACCAATAAACACATCCTTACCAAATAGGCAATCTAAACCTCCTCTTAACTCTTGTCCCTCCCCCCATTATTATCTCTGCAGTTGCTGTGGTAGTGAAGTTTTCCTTTTAACATAACCCATAGTATGTAACAGCAGTTTTCCCCTGTACCCTGGACTTAAATACCCTTTGTACACAAATCATATCTTTGAAGTAATTCTTGCAAGAACTAATTCATATTTCTACTGTTAATCAGTGGGACATGTTGGTCTATACAATCCCTTTCAATCTTGTTCACCTTCAATATGGTAATATTACTTATAGAACCACTAGGGAAACACCTTCACTTCTATCTATTCCCTTACATTGGAGTTCAACATCATTAGATAACCATTCACCCATCTCTAGCTTCTATGTATCTCTTAAGTCCATTATATTCTATATTACAAGCCTCTGATTATAGCTTTGTGTGGTCCTAAAAGTGGAACATACAGTACCTATCCTTTTATGTTTGGCTTATTTTACTCAGCATTATGTCTTCAAGGCTCATCCATCTTGACATGTGCTTCAGGATGTCATTTTGTCTTACTGCTGCTGCATAATAGTCCATCATATGTATATACCACATTTTGTTGATTCACTTCTCTGTTGATGGGCACTTGGATTGTTTCTATCTTTTCGCGACTGTGAATAATGCCGCTATGAACATCATTGTGTAAATGCCTGTTTCAGTCATTGTTTTTAGCTCTTCCAGGTATACACCAAGTAGCGCTATTGCTGGGTTGTAGGGCAACTCAATATTTAGTTTCTTAAGGAAACATCTGTTCTAGTTTGCTAGCTGCCGGAATGCAACACACCAGAGACGGATGGATTGGCTTTTAATAAAAGGGGATTTATTTTGTTGGTTCTTCAGAGGAAAGGCAGCTAACTTTCCACTGAGGCTCTTTCTTACGTGGAAGGCACAGGATGGTCTCTGCTGGTCTTCTCTCCAGGCCCTTGGGTTCCAACAACTTTCCCCGGGGTGACTTCTTTCTCCATCTCCAAAGGCCTGGGCTGAGCTGCAA
>PVIY010050836.1:0-15966 GCA_004026745.1 Myrmecophaga tridactyla
AGGCCGCCCCCTCGCCCTTCTTAGTCACACTTGTGCAGCCCCTGGGGCCTCCAGTTCCTACTCAAAGCCAACAACCTGTGCTGGGTGGAGCACACCCGGTGTCCCCAACCTGCTCCTCTTGCCTCCCAGGGCCCCCATCCCCAGTCAGAAGCCAGCGAGCCGGGCTGCAGCCTTGAATCTCCCCTGCCCACCCTCTGCCTCATCTGTAGGGTCAGTCAGCCAGTCCTGACAGCTCTATGCCTTTTCATTTCTTGCCGCCATCTTCTCTTCTGTCCCCAACGTACAGCTCAGGCCTCAAGCTCCCCTTGGATCCTCATCCCAGTTTCCCCTTGCCCCCAGTCTCTCCCCTCCTGTCTGTGTCCAGGGCCCTCCTACACCCAGAGCTGTCTCTGCTTCTGCCCTGCCCAGGACCCCTCCACGGCTCCCAGTGTCCGTGGGGACAGTCCAGCCTGGCGTGTGACACCTTGCCAGGTTTGGGGTCTGCCTGCCTCTCTTCCCCCTCTTTCATGGCTCCTTCTCCGGCATCCCTCTCTGTAGCTGTGTCTCAGCCAACAGCAGTCCTTGGAAGTCTCCACTTATGCACATGCTGTTCCTTCTGCTCGAGGGCTTCTCCGTTTTCATCCACCTGGAGGACTCTCGGTCATTCCCTTGGACCCAGCAAAGACGCCTCTAATCCATTCACTCATTGCTTATCTACTGACCGTCTGCCAGGGCAGTGGGGATAAGGCAGCTCTAAAGGAGCAAGTGTGGATGGGGCCGTTTGTTCCCTTCACTGTGAAAGGGCGTCACAATGCCCCCCTCACCGAATGGTTCTGAAGACTCAAGATGATTGATCAACTTGCTTAGTGCAGTGCTTGGCACCAATGGGTGCCCGCCGAGCGCCACTGATGCGTGCCAGGCTCTGGGCTGGGCCTTCCACGCCCATCATCTCACCTTTCCTGCCGCCAGCTCTGCAAGGCAGGTGCTATTTCTCACCCCAGGCGACGCTTGACGAGGACTGTTGGGGCCAGGGCTGCAACCCGGATAGTGTCCTTTGCCCTCTCCTTCCTGGCTCAGCCCCCTGAGCCTCAGCAGGCCCCGGGTCCACAGATGCCACGGCCACGCTGCCCCAGGATACGCTTCCGGCACCCCTGGGACCCGATCGTCAGACTCCATTTTAGAGGCAAAGAAACCGAGGCTTGGCAAGGTCAAGTGACTCAGCAGGGCAGCCCGCTGGGAAGCAGTGGAGCTGGGATTCCTGCCCGGAGGGGCTGTTTTCCAAGTCTCCCGCCCTCCCTGGCGCCTCCAAGCAGAGCAGCCCTCGTCCTAGCAAAGTCTGAAGGTTGTTCTCCACTCACTGTGCCTCGTCCCAGCAGAGACAGGAAGGGGGCGTGTGAAGTAGAAGAAGGGGCACTCCCGATGGGGGAAGGCATCCCCCGTGCCAGTCACGTTAATAATGCAATTGAAAACTAAGTGGGAGAGGGTTGCTGCTGCAAAAGGAAGCCTGGTTTTATTAAAAGATGTGCTGCAGGGTGGCTTTAAATGGGGGGGAGGGCTTTATTTTTAGCAGAATTCCAATCTGTCCTCCAGCATCCTCTGCCCTTTCCCTGCAGGGTGCCTGTGGAGCAGGCTGGTGGGTAAGAGTCTGGCTGGGCTTGAATCCTGGCTTTGCTGCTGACCAGCTGTGTGACCTTGGGCAAGTGTCCTAACCTCTCTGAGTCCACTTTTCTCACAGGTACCCTGGCGATAGTAGGGAGCCCATGGGGTTTTTGGGAGGCTTGGATGAGATAGTGAGCATAAAGTGCTCAAGATGTGGCAAGCCCACATAATATACATGTTAAATTGTGAATTCAGCTGATATTGAACATTCATGTGTGTTCTGTCTCTGGAATTAGTCAATTTCCTGGCATCTGTCTTCCATCTCTCTCCTTTAGAATGATCTAAAATGCAGCTCAGACGCCACTTCAACCCTCCCATGGTTCCTTATCACTCTCAGACTGGCATTAGAGGCCCTGCAGGACCTGTGCCTCTACCCTCTCCTCCACTCCAGCCATGTGGAGATGCATGGGGTTCCCTAATCTTACCCTGCTCCTTTTACCCTCTCTGCCTTTGTACAGGCTGTGCCTTGCCTGGGAGGCCACCCTCTTTCTTGTTCATTGGCAAATTCCAATGGCCCTCCCTTGGGACACCTGCTTGATCCCTTGCCTCTCACCCTCCTTAGACTCCTATCACACTGGATTGTAACCTGGGCTAACATGTCTGTCTCCTTGTCTAGCAGTGAGTCCTCAGCAAGGCTCATTTCTGAATGATTTCTGTGTTCTCAGCACCCAGTGCAAAGCCTGGTTCATGGCAGATATCAATCAAGGTCTGGTGGATGAAATGAAATGGACAAGGTGCTTGTTATAGAACACCCCAGCTGTGTTGCTCGTTGTACAACTGCAAGCCTCTTTGCCTGGATGACAACGTCAACATGTTGAAACCCTTAATGACAGAACTTGAGAGCCAAAAGAGCCCTGGAGTTCTGGTTTCAACTTACTCTGTATTTTGCCTTAAAATCAATCTGTCTGATATTATTAAAGTGGCATCATTTTTCTTTGAGGTAGTACTCATCTTTTTATTTTCAATCTTTCTGTCTTCATGCTTTAGGTATGTCTTTTGGATTTTGTTTTAAATTCGGTCTGAAAAATCACTGTCTCTTAACTGAAAGTTTAGTCCATTTACATTTATTGTAATTACTAATCTATTTCTATTTGTCCTAATTTTTTTTAGCCCGTTTTTTTTTCTCTTTTCTAACATCTTTTTAGTTAAGTGAGTTTCTTCTTATTCTACTTTCTCCCGCTACTGTTTTAGAATTTAGATACTCTATCTTTTTCAATGGCTACCCTTAAATTTGACATGCATGTTTAAGGCTTTAGCCAGTTTATCTCCTCCCAAACAATACAACAAAACAATACTGATCCCCTCTCTGACTCAAATGGAATGCACCATGACAGGCAGGTTCTAATAATGTGAAAGGGGAAAATGATATTTATTAAGTGCCTACTAAGTGCCAGGTTCTATGCTGAATGTTCTGAGGTCATGATCTCATTCAATCCTTTCAGAAATCTTATTATGCAGTGGTTGCCCTGCCTGCCATCACATTTTACAGTTTACAGCTGAGGAAACAGACTCAGAGAGAGAAAGTCATTTGCCCTAGGTCTCACAGCTCCAAAACATCAGAACCAGGATGCAAAGTCTATTTCTTCTGAATGTAAATACCAAGGTATCCACCATACCCACCCACTGGTAAACTAGGAATGTGGGGCTGTCAGTGGGTTTCCATGTGGTATTTGAACTGCAGAGCCCGTCCATTCATACATTAACCTGTGCATTGATTTGCTCATTCAGTAGACATTCTTTGGGTGCCTGTTATGTATCAAGTGTCATGCCAGACTCTGTGGACCCAGAGTCGACAAGACAGATGCAGCCTTGTCTTTCCAGAGGTGGACTGTGAGTGGAGAGGAAAGACAGTACTCGTTAATTATGCAAATGATAAATTAAATGGCAAAGGCCTACCCTGGACACAGGAAGAAAAGCAGGCCTGGAGTCTCTGCATGGCACAGTTTGAATCCCCCAGATACATGAACTCAGGGGCCTCTGACGCAGAAGGCTGGGCCACCCTGAGGGCCACTGACAAAGTGGATGGACTCTTGAGCAAGTCAATATCCTTGCCTGGGGCTGCACCCGAGGTCCCTGGGAGATTGCAGAGAAATGAGGCCTGGCTTCAGTGGACCCTGCCTGGAAGTCGCCATACCCAAAGACCCCAGACAGGGAAGACTCTGCACGCAGAGGCTAATTGCTTGGCCAGGGGGCCTGGAGGGAGCTCAGTCCCCTGGGGCCCTGCCTCTGGCCATCACCTAACTGCCACGCCCCCCACTCCCCCTCTTCCATTCTTTAGCCCGCATTTGCAGAGCCCTGTCACTGCCCCTTTGGCTCTGTGCTGGGTCAGATGCAGTCCCCACCTACAAGACCCTACAGGGACAGCCCTCGGCCCCACTGGGGGCTTCTCTCTCATCTTTCAACCCACAACAGCCTATTTGGAGGGCTTTCCACTTCAGTGGCGGTGGGAAAATGTTACTAAAGCTTGAAGAAAAAAACCCACTGTGTTCTGGTGGGATATTAAGAAAATAAACTTGTCAAGAAATCCCTTATTAAAAATTTGATTGTGGTAGGCAAATGATTAAGTGCATTGTTCATCTCAACACTATTAGGATAAATAGTTTTATACGTTTTGAATGTAATGAACCACTAAAAGTTTAGTAAGCTTACTATTGAGAGGATTTTTTTTTTTTGCATTCATATATTTACATTCACGACTTTTAAAACATTATTTTTTGCACCAACTGTTTTTTGGCTGAGGGCTTGGATCTGCTCTGACTGGCGGGCCTGTGGGCTCCCACCTCCTCCCCGAGCTGCTCTGGCCTCAACTCCACCTCCTGGGGCCTCCGTCTCCCCCTCCGTAAAGCAGGGATAGGCACGGAGCCTGGAACAGAGGCTGGGAGGGCAGAAGGCAGCTGTCACCTCCCTCAGTAAACCCTGATGCTGTCACCGGTTCTGTCACTGTCACTCCCCCCTCCCCAGAATCCCCAAGACAGATCCCAGACAGGCTCCTCTGGGTGCCGCCGGCCTTCGCGATACGACCCTGGCCAGGCAGGTGCCCAGTGACTCCATGACCCCGCTCAGCAATGAGGGTCATCCCTCTCTGCGCCTCAGAAGCAAAATTCATACCTCTTGGGGCCTGTGCCCCACTTGTTATCAGGACTGCTGGAAAGGTTATATGTCTTTTCGCATGTCCAGGGCCTAGTGTACTGCCTGGACCCAGGAGGTGCCCAATTGCTGCCCACTCCTGCCCTCCCCTCTTGCCCGCCTCTTCACCAGAGCCCCTGGTCATCCAAGGCTCCCCCAAAAGGCCTTTCTCCTCTCAGAGCCCCCCTGACCATCCCCGCCGAATGGGACCTCTTGCTCTGAGCCCCTGCACTGCTCACTCCTCTACTCCCTCCCTCCCTCCCTCCTTCCATTCACCCATGGACGCACCCTCCCAGGGCACCCTGGGCTGGCCCTGTCCTGGGTGTCATCCCTTGAGGAGCCCAGATGGGGTCTGACCCTGGCGAGGAGACAACGCAAGCGCCCAGGGCTCTGGCCGCACCAGGCACCCGGCGCTGTCTAAGGCCGGGAGTAGGGGACACCTAAGGCCGCCCCCACTCCCACCCACCTCGGGCTGCTTCTGTTGTCGCCGCTTAGCACCCGCCTCTGCCTGTACTCTGCTCCTACCCTGGCGCCCTGCCCGCCCGCTTCAGCGGGGGCAGCGATGCAACCCTGAATTGCTCCCAGGCCTAGAGCAGGGCTTGGCGGTCATGAGGGCGCGGGGGTCCGACAGGAGGAAGGGCAGTGTGGGCAGCGGACACGAGAGCTCCAGCCCAGCCGCCAAGTTCTCTGGGACCACAGGGCCAAACACCCAGCACCCAGCAATGCAGACAGACAGACTCACAGACAGGATGGACGGTGCTGAGCCACACCCGAGTCTGCTGTGGCGGGAGGGGGGGTTCAGGGTCACCCAAGGGCCCTACAATTGCGAGGAACTTCAGGACTGTGAGAGAACAACAGGCCACTGCAGAGCTGAGGGGTGACAGTACGCTGGGAGGGGTGTGAGGACAGCTGGAGGCCAGAGCCCCCGCAAGAAGTACGAGGCCTGTGCTGGGCAAGGGGCAGGCTCCGCTGGCAGCTCCGGGATGGCTCAGCAGGACCTCAGGCTGAGGCAGCTTCCAGCAAGGAAGCTCTGGGAACGGTGTGCGGGGGGCCCAATTCCACTCACTGTGGGTCTGGGCAGAAGACTCAGTCTCTCTGTGCTCAGTTTCCGTATCTGTAAACTGGGTATGACAGGGTGACTGTGAGGTTGTCATTCACTGGCCGTGGAAGGGGCTGGGAACCTGCCTGTGGGCCGACCCCCGACGCTGCCCCACTGCCTGTGCGGGAGGGGTCATTAGTTCCCTTTTCTGGACAACGGGACAGCTTAGCGAGGTTGCCTGGAAGGGACAGACAGCCCAGAGGGAGCGCCATGAACTGAGGGAGGGACGTGCTCTCCAGTGGAAAAGGGGCAATACCGCACCCTCTCCTGGCGTTGTTTCGAGGGTCAGAGGCCCAGTGGCTCTGTAAGTGGCTTGGTGTCTTAACTTGACAGCTGCATTTTGGGAGCCTTCGGTGTTGTGTCAGGCCCTGCACCCAAGGCTGAGGCCAGCGATAACTGACAGAGACCTGCACGAGCATGACGCCCAAATCCGGGGTGCCCTGGAGAGCAGTGGGAACTGATTAGCGCAGGGCTCAGACAAGGCCCCTCCGAGGTGGTGATGTTCACTGAGCCGAGAAGGTGGACAATGGCAGTGACACTCCGACGCTACCACTTGCCAGCCCTTCTGGGTCTCCTCTGTCTTTACAAATTCTGCCTCCCCAGGGCCTCGGAAGATGCTGGGCACGCGGTAGCACTCAACACAGGTCTGTGCAAAAAAGGAATGCGGCGCATCTTCTCAGCAACCCCGAGCTGGAGAGACTGCTAGTATCACCATTTCACTAACATCAAAACAGGCCCAGGAAGAGTTGACAGCCGCCTGAGGGCACTCAGCCAGGATGCTGTGGAGTCCTGAGTCAAATGTCTTCCATCATCCTATATGCCGCCATTAAGAAAGTGGACGAGAGCTCGGAAGAGTGTTCCAGGCAGAGGGAACAGCATGAGCAAAGGTTGTGAGCTGGGAACGGGCAGGAGGCCTGGGGCCTGGAGCCCAGAAGCCCCAGGGGAGGGAGGAGCCAGGCATGAGGCTGAGCAAGGTGGCCGCATCCTGAGGACTGTGTGGCCTGGTGACAGTGACAGAATGCCCTGGGGACTGAAGCTTAAAGAAGCAGACGCTCCCGAGGGCACCAGCACCCTACATGCAGGGTGTGTGCTCTTCTCCAGGCCGCCCCTGCCAGCCCGGGGGGAAGGGGCTCTGTACGGTGGTCTCAGACCACTCCTGGGCCTCGCCTCCAGCCTCTCAGTTCCTCACCTCAGCATTTTCATCCCCGAGGACAGTGGGAGATTCAACCAAAGTCTCTTACGGCTCCAACAGATGCCAAGTCTCAAACCAGGCAGGGTCAGAGCCTCAGGGAACCATCCAAATGCCCGCTCGGAGCACAGGGAAGTGAACTGTGGGGCATTCAGACGCTAGATTGTTACAGAGCTGTAAAAAATATACAAAAGAAAAAGCTACAGCCACATGCCACGAGGCTGAATTTCTCCGACGGGGGCAGTGCCCGCCCGGGAGTGTGGGCTGCGTGGCCACATGCCCGCGTTCAAAACCAGGCAGCCCCTCCCGGGGTCAGAAGACAGGGGAAGGTGGCCTGGGCCGAGAAGGAAAGGCACCAGGGACAATTCAGAGCCCTCCTTATTTCAGGGCTTGGAGGCATGCACAGGGCTCTTCCCTCCTTGGAGTGTTTTGTGCTCTTTTCTGTCATCCATCAAAAAGGTTGAAGAGAAACCGACCAAGCTGAGGTGTCCCATTTGGCAGGTGTGGAAACTGAAGCATATCCAAGGGCCCAGGGGGAAAAAGGGACCCCCCACTCAGTGTGCCCCCAAGGGAATGAAGGAAAAAGCAGGGCGGGATGAAAGCCAGGAAGTGACACTCAGGCCTGCTTCTCCTCCCTGCCCAGATCCCCGGTGTCCCCACAGGCCCCTCACGGGCCTGCAGGCAGGGGGCTGTCTTAGTTGACCTTAAGGGAGGGCCCTTCTAGATCTCACTATCTCCCTCCCTCCCTAAAAAGCTGTAGCTGGGAAAAGTCTGCCCAGTCCAAGAAACTGTTCTTCATGTGACTGCCTGGAAAATCTCAGACTCATGGATAGCTGAAAAGCCCTTTCTTGTGTTTGCCTTGGTAATGCACTAGGGTTTTTGGTTTTGTTTTGTTTTTTAAATTTTCTTTCTTTGCAACAGCTTTAACTTCCTGATGCGGCGCCCCATCAGTGCCTGGGCCTCAGGCTGGGCAAAGAGCAAAGCCTCGCTGAGTGACCTCGGACCAGGGACAGGGAGCCCCCTCCCTTCGGCTTCGACCTCGGTAAGTTGGGGAGCATCATTCACACTCGGGGGAAACTGGATGCTGGAAAAACATCCCCAGACCTGCCTCCAGGTAGCACCCGATGAACTTTCCCTTCTTTTCCTTCTCCAGGGAAAAGCGATCAAATCCCAGCACTGACTTTCTTCTTTGGCTAGTATAACATTTTGTACCTATTATTTGGACGTTTCATTTTTCTTGATTACAAAATGTAATAAATGTGCTTGCCTAAGAAGATGCAGACGTGAAGGGAAAACGTAAAGAAGAAATGAACTATCTCCCATAATGCTACTGCCAAGAAAAAGCGCTATTAACACTCCTCGATGTTCCTTGGGCTTGCTTTTTTTTTTTTCCCTCCAATTAATTTTTAAAAACAAATTGGAAATCCTCCTTGTATCCTTTGTAAGCTCGGTATTATATTTTGGGAGTTTTTAGCCATCACCCGATTTTCTTTGAAACTGCATTTTAAGCAGCTGCATAATATTCCACCATGAGAAGGTACAGTGATTTGTTCAACTGGTCCCCTGTTGTCGAGGGTCCAGGCCGCTTCTCCATGCTGCTCTCAGGGGCGTCCTTAAACACAGCTCTCTGAAGCACCGCTGATGATGTCCTCAGGGTGGGTGACTTGTTCCTTAGAACGGACGGTGTGTCCTGGTCAGGTGCCTTCACAAACATTGTCCCAGTGAGCTGATGGTGGGTCTCTGGGACGGAAGCAGGGCAGCTGGGAGAGCTCCAAAGCCCAGAGGCACTCTATTAAATGGAGTGCATGGAACGTGCCCCAGGGTATATCTGCAGGATCCACAGCTCCCCAAGGGTTCCTGAGTGAGGGTCTGTGGTGGGGACTGCTGAGGCCACCCAGTGTCACAGCCCAGGGGTGGGGGTGGGAGACGGGAGGGCATCCCTGGGGAGAATCCTGCAGCCCTTCAAAACACAGGGTCGGGTTTGAGTCAAGAAAGTAACATGGAACCTGTTGTGCTTACATCAATTAAAAAATAGACCTGCGCAGAGCCCCAGTGAGCATTCTGCAGAGAACAGACACAGCAGAAAGGCTCGTGGCAAACACTTCAGGATGGTTCACTGTGGGGAGGAGGGGAAGAGGGGGGCAGGTAAGACAAGGCCTCGGGGGCCAGGTGGGGACAACGGGCTGGGCCGGGGATCCCATGCCTGGCGCGTGACGCATACCCAGGGATGGACCCCAAGAAAGCCAGGGGCAGGGGCGATGGCATCAGACCCAGCCTGGGTGGCACTGGGGCAGAAGGCAGAGGGAAGTCGAGTCTCCCACCCTCTGCGCTGGAAGGCAGCAGTGTGAGCTCTGGGCTTACACGGTCCAGTCTGATGTCAACAACAATTTGGGGACACACAGAAGGCTCCTGGTTTTAAAAAACATACATTTTGCCCATGAAAAGCACTAAAACAACCACTTGCACCACCAACCATGCCCACCGTTTCACAGAAGGGTATTTTAACCAGCCCCATAGCCCAGGAGACGCTGGGGCTGTCGTTCAGTGCATTTAAAATTCTGCAAATTTTCCATGTGGTCTGCACGCAATTTCTCCTGTCCGCCTAAATCCTCATCTGGCTACAGTCCCCCCTGGGAGCTCGAGAGCCGGCCTTGCATTCGCCAACAGCACTGACCGCGCGCCCACGTGAGCCAGGCTCTGCTGCGGGTACAGGGATATGGCAGGGAACAGCATGAAGTTCCCGATCTCGTGGAGGCGACAGGCCGGCCACAAGCAAGCAACCCCAGGACACAGGCTCCCGAGTCAGGACTGGGCTCGCTTCTGCAGAGGCCCTGGGGCCAGGCCTGCTGTGGGTTCAGGTTCGGGGCCAGGGAGGGACGCAACTGAGTGAGTGAGCCCACAGAGCTCGGGGTGCTCTTCTGTGAGCTCCCCAAGAACTAATGCCAAGGACAGACTTCGGCATGCCATGGAGAACAGGCCCCGAGGACTGTGTTTATAATAGTTAGAAAGTTGGAGGTAACACCTGTGAGTGGGAACACGGTGCCGCCACCTGAGACCATGTTAGAGAAGCTTATTTGGTGACCCGGAGAAAAATGCTCATGGTGATGCTACTGGGGTGACGGAGCTGGGTGCAAACCGGTGTGAAATGGGGTGATCCCATTTTTTTCTTTGAAAACCACAACACACGCATGGGAGCAAAACCACGCTCACAAGTGGTTTCACACCCGCACTCCTGGCCTGCGTGCTGAGGCTGCGCCGAGGGGGCCACCTGGGCCGAAGCGCATCCAGGAGTTCCAGGCCTGTGGGACTGTGCCGGCTTGCCTCCCTGTCTTTTTACTTGGAGATGTTTTCTAAATTACTGTGTATTCATTCTGTAATGAATAATTAAAATATATTTATTTACATATGCATGGAAAGAGCCAGGAAGGTATTAAAGCAAAATATAAACAACAGTGTTTACATCTGTCCCTGCTCCAGCTTCTGGGACTGGAGGTGATAGCTTTGCATCGTTGTTGTTGTGTGTGTGTGTGTGTGTGTGTGTATGTGTCTCAAAAGTTATTTTTTTTTAAAGCGCCTATGATTGTTCTTAGGTGGCTCCCGTTGGTGACAAAGGAAGCGATTCGCCGGGTCATCCTGGAAATGCACTGACTGTCCACCCTCAAGGACCTGGGACCGGGGAGAGGTGGCCTCCAGAGTTGGGATGCCAGAGCCCCAGGGGTGAGGAAGGCAAGCGCCAAAGTTTCTGTTGGTATTTTCCATCCTTTAAAACTTCCCCTTTTTACGCCGAGTGTGCAGAGTATGTGCGGGCAGCAGGCCTGTGTGCGGCTTACGAATACATTACGATAGGTCCGCGGTCAGGCTTACAGTTCTCACAGGGGTCCAAAAGATTTGGGGGCCACTGACCCCAGAGAAGGGGCGACGGGGACACAAGCCAACAGACCTAACACGAGGGGCCGGCACAGAGCAGGCGCCCTGATGTCACGGTTGGCCCCTCTCCCTATTCCCCCCCACTTTCACCTACCCTCCCTCTCCCTCTCTTCCCCCACATTCGCGCTGCTGGAAAATTCTGAGGTCTCCACATCCGACATGCAAACCCAGCTCTGCCCTTTTTCAACACCTTCCCTGCCAGCACCCCTTGCCTGAGCTCCTGCGCCAGCCTCCTTGCTGGCTTTCCTCCTTTTGCCTCTGAGATCCTTACTGCGTGGCAGCCAGAGACCTCAGTCAGAGGCCGTCTCCCCCGGCCTGGTCTCACGCAGAACATCCCAAGTCTCTCCAGAGGCTCACAGTACCCCCCGTCCCCCACCCCGATGTGGCCCCACACGTCTGTCCCTGATCTGTCTCTGCCTTCCCCTTCTGTCCTCTCTCCTTTGCTCACTCCTTTCCAGACATGTCCACTTGCTTGCTGCCGCTATCCTGCCCCAGGGCCTTTGCATGTGCCAAGACCATGCTTCCTCAGACATTCACAAGGCCCATTCCCACCCCTCTCCCACATGTTGCTCAAATGCTGCCTCCTCTAGGAAGCCCGCCCTGACCTCTGCAGCCAGCAGCTGGCTCCTGCATGCTGCCCTCCAGCAATCTTCTTGCTGGCAGCCCTCAGCACCCTCAGCACAAGATACAATTCCCTTATCTAGATGCCTGTGTCTAGAATGTGAGTGAGTGGGGGCAGGTGCATAGCTTCTTTTGCCCAGGAATGTATCCCGAATGCCGCCTACACAGTGGCCAGACAGAGAAGTTTATGACCTGGAGGTGCCAAGCAAGGTCTGGGGTGCTTGGAGAGCTGTGGGCCCAGAGGAGAAGGGTCAATTGGGGCAGGCTCCCTTGGGGCCCAAGAGTGAAGAGGGGCGCCCCCAGGCAGAGGGCATGGACTGAGCAGAACCTGCTTGTTGTGGGAGACACTGGCATCCCCCGAAGGGCTGCAAGGATCTGGTTGTCAAAAGGAGTGGCAGGGGGGCCATGAGCAGGGCACTGCGCCGGGGGTGGGTGGGAGCGCTTCTGGGGCAGGGCCTGGAGGAAGGCTGGGCCGGGGAAGGGGCGAGGAGGTGGCTGGGGTTGTTTACCAGCGTCCTCGAGGGGCCTGCAAGTGGGAGCATGGAGTCCAGTGCCCAGCATGGTACAAGCAGACACTTGTGACAAAGGGCACCAGCGCGCTCTGCTGCAGGGACCCCACCAGGGGTGGGGCGCTGGTTGTGGACTCACTCCGCCCTGGGGAACGTACGCTGATGCTCTCAGAGCCCTCTCCGCTCCCTGCTGCCATGCTCCAAGCGTGCATGCAGCCCGAGTGCCCTTCCATTGCTCCTTGTTCTTTGTCTCCTAAAAGGGCAGCAGCCTGAGGGCAGGGCAGGCTTGGCCCATCTCGGCCACTGGCCAGGAGAGTGCAGGGACCACGCTTAGGGGCTGTGCATGGTCACGTGACTGTGCAGGGAGGAAGGGTGGTGCGGCCTGGAGAGAGGGGGCAGGCAGGGACAGCCCTGTCAAGGGCAGCACGGGCAGACCAGCTGAGGCCACAGCTGGAAGGAGGTGAGAGAGACTCAGAGAGAATGGATAGAGAGCCTAAGGAGAAGGAAACTGGTAGGGGGCCTTGGTCAGGGGGCAATTGGTGGGGATCCTGAGTCAGGGAGTAATTGGTGGGGGGGTCCTGTCTCAGGGGGACAGAGGTCTCCAGTAGGGGTCAGTGATGGGACGAGGCCCTGACCACAGGTGCCCCTGTCCTTGTCCTAACGTCCCAGGAAGGGGCGCCCTCTCTCCCACAGAGAGGTCAGTTGGGGGCTCTACTGGCCTCACCCACCCTTCACCCCTTCACCATCCAGGGAGAGACCAGGAAGAAGAAATGCAGCTAGGGAGAGGGAGGTGAGATCTTGGGGTCTGGGACCTCCAGCCCAGGCACCTCTTCTCTCCTGGCTTTAGGGTTCAGAGGGGAGTAGGGACCCACAGAGAGATTTACCAAATGCCCTTAAGACAGGGGTTCTCAACCAGGGTTCAGTTCTGATCCCCAGAGACATCTGAGAGGGGGTGCTCCTGGCATCTAGTGGGTAGAAGCCAGGGATGCTGCTAAATGTCCGACACTGCACTGGACGGCCCCCCACCCAAGATGATCCGGCCCCAAATGCCCCCGGAGCCAAGGCTGAAGGGTCTGCTTTACAGTAACGCTCCTCTGTCCCCAAAGCGTCACCCGCGGCCTATTGTAACCATAATCATAATGAATAAAACGGCAATGACCACGACGTCACCTGGGAGCTCACATCTCTCTAATTCCCGCGTCAGCTCCAGGAAACGGGGTGCGAGCCCTTATTTCACAGAAAACAACCAGGTGACTAAGGTGCACCCGCTGAGGGCTTGCCGGGCGCCCGAGTCAACCCTAAATCCCCGGCGAGGGTGAACTCCGTCCTCAGGCCAGCCCCTCCAGCTGGGGCCTTTCCTCATCACCCGACTTCTCAGGTGACCAGTCGGAGACTCAGAGCCCACCTGCCACTCCCCAAGGCCACGGCCAGATGAGCCAGTGTGGATGGGCCCAGGCCTAGGGTGTTGGGTGCCATGCAGGGCCAGCAGGCAGCCCTGCTGCTTGGGCCCCCACAGATGGGCTTGGGGACCTGACCCTGGTGCCTGAGAAAGCCCGTCGGCCTGAACTCTGCCACGGAGGCCCTGGGCCATCGGGGAGGTGGGGGGCGGCCCTGGCCGGTGGGCAGAGAGGAGGGGCTGACGGCCCACATGCCCCCCGCCCCAGCTGAGCACCACCGCACGTCCCCCAGCCAAGGACAGCCCGCTGTCCCGCCCGCCTCACCTGGATGCCGTTCTCCTGCAGATTCAGGTACCGCGTGTTGACAGGAATGCTGGCGGGGACCTCGGCCAGCTCTCTCCGCGTGCAGATCACCCGGCTGGCCTGGTTGCTGCAAGAGCAGGCCGCTGGGCAGGAGGTGGCCGGCGGGGAGCCCCCTCCGGCAGCCGACGTCACAGCCACGCCGCCCCCGCCGGCTCCCAGGGGTGGGGAGAAGAGCCAGAGGAAGAGCAGGGCCCCGTGGGGCCAGGACATCCTACCAGGCGGCAGCGGGGGGCACAGGGAGCCGCGGGCGTGCGCCATCCTCAATGCTCATGCTCCGGGGGGGCACCGGGGGGCTGTGCAGGAGAGAGGGGAGAGGGCCTCAGTGAGCCACAGGCCCGGAGCCACCGGACGCTGCCCTCACCTCCCTGCCCAAGCCGGGTGTGCTGGGGTGGGGCGGCACCCTCTCATTCCCTCCTCTCCACGGGTGGGCCGACTTCCTGCCCATTTTGCAGTAGGGGAAACTGAGGCTGGGTAGAGAGGCACTGGCCCAGCAAGCCAGGAGGCCAGAGTGTGAATCTAGGTTCGGAACGAAGCCCTTTGCCTGGTCTCATAAAGAAAGATAATTCAGTGGACAGAGACGGACAGGCAGACGAGAGAGTAAAGCAAAAACCCGGACATCCGGATTAGGACCCAGTTCCCACCACAGCACCCTCCTCTCTGCTGGCCTGGGTCTCCCAGCCCCGCTCCCCGCCCCCCACGACTGGTCTGCATAGAGGCCAAGCCCCCCAGCACCCTGGGCCAGCCCCTGCCGCTTGGCCTCAGCCCCCAGGCCACCTGCCCCCGCCCTGCGGCCCGCTGCTCCTCAGCCCCCTTCGCCCTGCTCAGGACCCTGGTGAGGGGGGGTGGGGGTGGGGGCTCACAGCACCTAGAGGCATCTGAGTTAGATTCAAAGGGAGAACTTGGGGAGAAGATGCCAGCCAGTATGGCTGTCAGGGTGACAGGAGAGAGGTAGGTGAGTGCTGAGGGGAAAAGGGGCAGGGGAGGCTGGGGTACGATGCTGGAGGAGGTGGCTGAAGATGGCTTGAGACTGCAGGCGCGGGAGGATGGACAGTGTCTGGTGGGGCCTGAGCCAGCATCTGCCGCAGGAAGGAGCCAGGGAAGGGGCTGGGGGCTGGGCCCGAGTTCTGGAAGGGGCGTGGGCAGGGGGAGTCAGATCGCCTGAGAAGCTGTTGCCAACCCTCCAATGCCTGGCCTCCCGACCCCCTCTCCACGGGACAAGAGGGGGGGGTGGCCAACCACAGTGTCATGGATGGTAGTAACAACACTGCAAACTGACAAAGCCCCTCCTGGGCACCAGGCCCTTTGCGTGGCGGCACCACTGAGGCCCCACAATCACCGTGGGAGGATGCTGTCAGGGCGCCCCATGCCCAGATGAGGACACGGCGGAGGCTGGGAGGGGGGCCCGAAGCCGCTGCTGGAGGGACAAAGGGAGAATTCCACCCGGGGCCTTCCCCCCGTCCACCCCCTCCCCGCGGTGGCTCCGAGCAAACGCCAACGCGCCCCGACAGCGCTCCCGCCACGCGCCAGGCCCGAGTCCCACGAGATGGAGAGCAGTCCACGCGGACACGCCCCCCAGCCCAACCCGCTCCACGAAGAGGAGGGAGGGCCCGGCCCGCGTGGGCACAGACCGCGAACCCGCACACGCTGTCACCTTCTCCTGCAGCTGCCAAGATCATTTTAACCCAGATGCAGATGTGCATGTGGGGGGCTGGGGGGTTAGGTAGGGTACGTGTGAGAGCAAAAGCCAGAGGGAAAGGCGGGGGGTAGGGGGACAGAGGGAGAGGTGGGTTCCGTGTTTGTACCCCAGACTCATTTTTCCACCTGAAGGGCTGGAAATGTCTGCTACAAATGTTGCCTGCAAGGGAGGGAGGTTTGCCCGCCGCTCCCGCCTCCTCAGGCTGGTGCGGACACAGCCTGCACCCTCTGAGCTGAGAGGCCAGCACAACCCAAGCGGGGCCGGCACGTGAGGCTGGGGACCCAGGGAGCCAGCCTGTCCTCCGATGGGTGCACCTTACCTCCTCCAGCCCCCGCCCCACGCTTGCAGCCGTGGCCGCGCTTCTCCCTCTGCATCTGTCCCCGTCTCTCCTGCCCTGCCCC
>PVIY010050837.1:0-15969 GCA_004026745.1 Myrmecophaga tridactyla
TATGGCTGATTACATCTACAGTCAACAAAGGAGTTTAGCTTCAGCAATGAGAGTAATCTACCCATCCAATCAATTGGAGACCTTAAAGCTAGAACTAAGGATTTCAGCTATCACAAAGAAGAATTTCTATCTCTACTTCAGCTAGCCTACTGCTTCTCCTGGGGAATTTGCCACTCTCTTAGACTTTCCAAAACTTGTCACCTGCCCTGTGGAATTCAGACTTGCCAATCCATATAGTCACATGAGCCAATTCCGATGGTATATCTCCTATATATATATATCCCCTGTCAGTTCTGTTTCTCTGGAGAATGCTAATACAAGTGCCAAAAGACCCTTCTTGACTCAGATGTTTAAGCAATATATTGTAGTTTTCCATGTACAGATCTTGCCTATCTTTCATTAAATTTATTTCTAAGTACTTAAAGTTTTTGATGCTACTGTAAACGGAATTTTAAAAATTTTCATTTCCAATTATTTGCTGCTAGTTTAAAGAAATTCAATTAATTTTTATATATTGGTTTTGTATTCTGCAGCCTGGTTAAATCCACTGATTAACTCTAAAAGTTTTCTTGTAAATACCTTAGGATTTTCTACGTACACAATAATGTTGTCTTTGAAAGAGACAGGTTTGCTTTTCCCTTTATCACCTTTTAAAAAACTTTTTTAACTGTGAAAAATAACATATATGCAAAAAAAGCAATAAATTTCCAAGTACATTTTAGCAAGTAGCTTATACCACAGATTTTAAAGTTTGGTATGTGTTACAGTTCCATGATTTTTCATTTTTTCTTCTAGATTCTCCAAGACACTGGAGACCAAAAGAAATATCAATATACTGATTCAACAGTCATATTCATTTGTTAAATCCTATCTTCTTTGTTATGCTCTTCCTTCTCTTTATTCTGAAAAATAACATATACAAAAAAGCAATACATTTCAAAGTATTTTGCAACGATTAGTTATAGAACAGATTTCAGAGTTTGGTATGGGTTACTATTCCACAATTTTAGGCTTTTATTTCTAGCTGCTCTAAGGTACTGGAGACTAAAAGAAATACCAATTTACTGATTCAGACTTCACACTCATTTCTTAAACTGTACCTTCTCTGTATAACTCCACCATCACCTTTGATCTTTCTCTCACTCTTTAGGGGTACTGGGCTATAGTCATTCTAATGTTTTCATGTTGGATGGGGCTGTTGATAATATAGGATAGGGGGATGGAACTAGTTGATGTTCTGGAGACACTGACCCCTCTGCATTTCAAGACTTATCTGGTCCAGGACCCATCTGGAGAGTGTAGGTTTCTGGAAAGTTACCATAATGTGTGGAAACTTTATAGACTCTTGTGTAATGTCTTAAGTATTCTTTAGGATTGGCAGAAATGGTCTTGGTTAGGTTTTGGCAAGTTATGATTCTAGCAATGTCTAACTGAAGCTTGTGTTAAGAGTGACCTCCAGAGTAACCTCTCGACTTTATTTGAACTCTCTCAGCCACTGATACCTTATTTGTTCCACTTTCCCCCCTTTTGCTCAGGATGGCATTGTTGATCCCTCAATGTGCCAAGGCCAGACTCATCCCTGGGGTCCTCTCCCACCCACCAAGGAGACTTTCAACCCTTGATGTCATGTCCCATATGAGTGGGGAGGGCAATGGTTTCACTTGCAGAGTTGGGCTTAGAGAGAGGGAGGCCACATCTAAGCAACAAAAGAGGTCCTCTGGAGGTGACTCTTAGGCATGTCTATAGGTAGACTAAGCTTCTCCATGACTGAATAAGCTTCACAAAAGCAAGCCTCAAGATCGAGGGCTTGGCCTATTGATTAGGGTGTCCCTAATGTTTGACACAGTGTCTGGCTTTTTCCTGGTGGCAAAGTTTAATAGTTCTGTATTGTTTCTCCCAGCCCTCAAAGAAATTTGCCATTACTTTTTTTTTTTTGTATGCTATATGGCAGGGTCACATTTTGTTGTTTTTCCATGTGAGTATCCCATTATTGCATTACCATTTTGTTGAATTTTTGTTTTGTTTATTTGTTTGTTTTTTGGGAAGTGCATGGACCAGGAATTGAACCCAGGTCTCCCATATGGCGAGAATTCTACCACTGAACTACCATTGTATTCCTTCACCAATTCTTTTTTTTAACATGGGCAGGCACCAGGAATCGAACCTGGGTCGCCGGCATGGCAGGCAAGAATTCTGCCACTGAGCCACTGTCGCACTGTGCCTCTCACCAATACTTTTTGATTATCTGCTTAACATACTCTGGGGTGTATTCAGGCATTACATTAAGCTATACAGGATTAAAGGCTCTCATTCTTATTCTGGGCTCCTTGTGTTTGGATTATTTAAATGATTTCTCCAGACAGGTTGAGTTAGATTATGTGCTACTGCAAATTTAGGTTCTGGACAAAATAAACCTTTCTTCCTTTGGTCTCAAAGAGTAGGTAACGTTTTAAGATATAGGCACTATCTTCCTTACCCTATACTTTGTGCTTTTTTGTTTTTCTTCTCTTATTGCAATGGCTAAGGCCTCCAGTACAATGTTGAATAGAATTGTGGAGTGTTGTGAATTGAATCATATCTCCCACAAAGACATATTCAAATCCTAACCCCGAGTTCTGTGGATATAAACTCATTTGTAAGTAGGTTCTTAGAAGTTTCTATTAAGAAGAGACCAAACTGAGTTGGGGGGGCGGTTCATAATCCAATATGACTATAGTCCTTATAAGCAAAAGAAACTTGGATGTGGAAGTAGGAGTGAGCAGGAGACAGATCACCGGTGTCCTTCAGAGATTGAGTTATGGAAACCACCATGAGCACGCGAGAGACTCCAGAGAGCACTTGTCCTGCCGATACCTTAATTCTGGACTTCTAGTCTCCAAAACTGTGAGACAATAAATTACTGTTTTTGTGCTGGTTCGAAAAGATTATGTATCCCAGAGAAAAGCCATATTTTAATCATGATTCAATCTTGTGGAGGCAGCTGTTTCTTTAAATCCTAATTCAATACTGTATTTTTGAAACTGTTTTTTTTTTTGCATGGCCAGGCACCAGGCAATGAACCTGGGTCTCCGGCATGGCAGGTGAAAACTCTGCCTGCTGGGCCACCATGACCCACTCGGAAACTTTTGATTAGATTATCTCCAGGGAGATGTGACACGCCCAATTGTGGATATGACCTTTTGATTAGAAGGAGATGTGACTCCACCCGTTCCAGTTGGGTCTTGACTAGTTTGCTGGGATCCTTTAAAAGAGGAAACATTTTGGAGACAATCAGAAACGACAGAAGCAACAGAGCCAACAGAGAGAGAGAGAGCTGACAGAAACTGCGGAGCAGAGCTGACACAGGTGCCGACACTTGGAGAACCAACACTGATGTTTGGAGATGCTTGGAGCCCAGCAGACGTCACCATGAGATGTTTCAGTTCTGGTGTATCGCATTCTGGCAGTTTGCAATCTAACACACTGTTGTTTAAGCCAACCCGTCTGTGGTACTTGTTATAGCAGCCCTGATAAACTGGGATAGTTAGAGTGGCTATCCTTGCCTTGTTCCTGATCTTAGAGGAAAACATCCATTCAATCTTTTTTTTAATTTGCATATGGGCAGGAGGCACCAGGGATCGAACTCCAGACCTCCAGCACGGCAGGTCGGAGCTCTGCCTGCTGAGCCACAGCAGCTGCCCGCATCCATTCAATCTTTTTACCATTAAGTATGATGCTAGTTGTAGTTTTCTAAAGCTGCTTTTTATCAGGTTGAAGAAGTTTCATTCTATTCCTAGATAGTTGTAAGTTTTTATCTTGAAATTTGTCGATGCTTTTCCTACATCTATTGAGATGATCATGTGGTTTTCTCCTTTATTCTATAACGGTGGTAAATCACATTGATTAATTTTCAAATATTGAACTAACTTTGCATTCCTGGAATAATTATATACCAATAAAGTTGATTTAAATTTTTTTTTTTTTTTACAAGGGCAGGCACCAGGAACTGAACCCGGGTCTCTGGCATGGCAGGCAAGAACTCAGCCTGCTGAGCCACTGTGGCTCGCCCAGATTTAAACATTTTTAAGACAAAAAACCAAATGGAGGTTAGGGTTAAAAGAGACTTAAAGGACATTATCAATCACAGCATGTAGACCTTATTTGTATACTGATTAAAAAAAACAAACAAACATGTAAAAGAAATGGCATCTTTATGAGTAATTGGAAAATTGACAGGATAGTTGATGATAGCAAGCAATTATTGTTGATTTTTTTGTGTGATAATGGTATTGTAGTTGTGTTTTTAAAAGACTTGTTAACTTCTACAGATATATACTGAAATATTAATGAATGAAATGGTTAACAAAAAAGACTCTTATGGTCCCCCATCACTCTTAGGGTCAAGCCTGGAGCCTGGCACTTCTCCCTCCCCTGCCCTAACCACTGCTCCAGCTGAACTGGCCTCTTGTGCTTTCTCCACTGGTCAGGCCCTTTCTTGCCTTATGGCCTTTGCACATACTGCCCCCAATGCCTGGAGTTTTATCCCTACTCCCAACTCCAATCTTTCCTTAGGTGATTCTTGGGTCTCGGCTTAAGTGTCTGTCCTTTTGGGGGTACATTCTCTGGCTTCTTCCTCTCCTCCAAGCAAACAGGTCCTGTTTTGTTTTGTTTTTTTTAATTGTGAAAAATAACATATATACAAAAAAGCAATACATTTCAAACCATACCACAACAATTAGTTGTGGAACAGATTTCAGAGTTTGGTCTGGGTCACGATTCCACAATTTTAGGTTTTTACTTCTAGCTGCTCCAAGACACTGGAGACTAAAAGAAGCACCAATATAATGATTCAGCAGTCATACTCATTTGTTAAATCCTATCTTCTCTGTTATAACTCTACTTACTCCTTTTATCTTTCTCCTAGTCTTTAGAGATATTTGGGCTATGCCCATTCTAACTTCTCATGTTGAAAAGGGGTGTCCACAATATGAGATAGGGGGATGGAACTAGTTGATGTTCTGAGGAGGCTGGCCCCTCTGGGTTTTGGGACGTATCTGGCCTAGAAGTAAAACTGGAGAGCGTAGATTTCTGGACAGGAAATTTTTCTGTACTTCTTCTTTTTTTTTTTCAATCATTACAATCAACTTTTTTTTTCTTTTTTGTAAAAAATAACATATATGCAAAACAGCAATAAATTTCAAAGCACATTACAACAATTAGCTGTAGGACAGATTTCAGAGTTTGGTATGGGTTACAATTCTACAATTTTAGGTTTTTATTTCTAGCTGCTCTAAGATACTGGAGACTAAAAAAAATATCAGTTTAATGATTCAGCACTCATACTCATTTGTTAAACTTCTGTATATAACTCCACCATCTCCTTTGATCTTTCTCTCACTTTTTAGGGATATTTGAGCTGTGCACATTCTAACTTTTTCATGTTGGAAGGAGCTGTTGATAATATGGGATGGGGGATGGAACTAGCTGATATTCTGGAGAGGCTGGGCCTCTAGGTTTCAGGATTTATTTGTTCCAGGGACCATCTGGAGGTTGTAGGTTTCTTGAAAGTTACTGTAGTACATGGAACTTTGTAGAATTTTATATAATGCCCTAGATATTCTTTAGGGTTGGCAGGAATGGTTTTGGTGGAGGTTTGGCAAGGTTTGATAGGTAGCAATGTCTAACTGAAGTTTGCGTAAGAGTGACCTCCAGAGTAGCCTCTTGGCTTTATTTGAACTCTCTCAGCCACTGATAACCTTATTTGTTGCATTTCATTTCCCCCGTTTGTTCAGGATGGCATTGTTGATCCCATGGTGCCAGGGCCGGACTCATACCTGGGAATCATCTCCAACCAAACAGGCCGTTTTTATATGCTCTCATCTGTAATACAGTAGATGCCTGTCTCCAGAAACAAAATGGAGAAACATGAGGGCTCTGGCCTCTTCTTCCTTTTCCCACTGCTAGTCGTCTTAGCCTAGACCACCATCACCTCTCACTTGTACCCCTGCAGGACACATCTGTCTTCCTGCCTGCACCCACCCAGCCCCTCTAATCTACCTTCCACATTACAGCCTGAGGGGTCAGTTTGGACTTTTATGAACACTTGTCAAAGGACAAGTTCAATGAATGTGACCCATTAAATCCCCCCTGCAACTTATAGACATAGAGATAACCCATGCACATAGCTATAGAGGAAGCCCCTTCCTGCCCTCCGGCTCTCTCTTCTGCCAGCCAGGGGCTCTGCACCCACCAGTTGTGGATGTGCAGAGATGATAAGGGTCTTGCCTTGCAATCTTCTTGTGGTTGGTACCAAAAGCCACTTTACTGCTGGCTAGGCCTGGACACCCCAGGAACAGGGAGTGTCCTGCAGGCTGGGCCCCACGTTGCTAGTCCCCACCCATAGGAACACAGAGTCCAGTTATTTGCTTCTTGGAAAAGCTGCAACAGTGAGTTTAATGAGTGACCTTCAGAACTGTTTTCCATCCCTGATGGTGTAGAACAGCTCCAGAGGTCAGGTGGTGCTGGGGCTGGGCAGCGAGGCAGAGCCCTGGCCAAAGGCAGATGGCCTCTGGAAAAGCAGAAGTGGAAAACAGCCCTCTCTGAGCTGGCTTCAGCTGCAGCTCCCGTGGGAGGTGCCTCCTGTACTTGGTGGCCATCCCTGTGGGTGTGGGCAGTGGGATCGGGTAAGCACAGGACCTGGAGTCAGAGCCTGGGTCCAAGGCTTGGTTCTGCCACTGGCTTGTTTCATGGTTTTGGACAAAGTCACTTCTCTCCAGTCCTCTGTTTTGTCACCTCAAATGGGAAAAGGAGGAGACGGCAGAGGAGGAAGGGGGTTGGCCTGAATGGACTTGTCCTTTGCAGCTTCTCAGGCTTTGAATTACCATGATCCCTTTTCTCCCTGCTCCTGACCCTCTGCTTCCTTCCCCATCTTCTACCTCATAGACAGTGGGGGGCAGGGAAGTCTGATGGTTAGAGCCCAGGACTCTGCGGTCAGACAGGCCTGAGCTGGTCCTCCTCTTCACTTCTAGGCTGTGTGGCCTTGGACAAGTGACTAATTTCTGAGCCCTGTCTCATCCTATGTGAAACAAGAATACTAGTTCCTGCCTCTGGAGTTCCTAGGAGGATTTAATAAACTCAAGTCTGTAAGGTACTGGACAAAGACTCAAAAACTTGAAGCTAGCAAACCTGAAGGTGCTTGAATAGGATGGGGGCAGGCAGGAGAGTGCAGGGGAGAGAGAGGAACCGACACCTCCCTGCTTCAGGTCTCAACTTCTGCAATGCTTTGGCTCCAGGGCTGACCCTATCTCTCTTCCTGGGCAGCAAACTCCCCAGTTACATAAAAAATTAACAGCCCAGCAAAGAGGAGGCTCAAGCTCTGACCCCTGATCCCAGCATTGCACAAAGTGGAGCGTTCAGCCCAAGGAAGGCACTTACAGGTGGGCCCTGAAGGAAAAGGATACAGAGGGCCTGGGAAGTCTCTCCCCCCAGCTTTTCCCTCTAACCCCAAGCCTGAAATTCCTTCATTAGTGACTTACTTGGCTTAAAACAGAGGTTTACATGCTATAGTCTGTGTCAGTTTTCATAAAGCCTGCAAACCAAGAATGGTTTTTATATTAGTGAGTGGTTGAAAAGATAATCAAAAGGACAATGCTTCATGACACATGCAAATGATATGAAATTCAAATTAAGTATTCATAAATGGATTTTTTTTCGAAAACAGCCATACCTACTTGTTTATGTGTTGTCTATGGCTCTTTACTACTGCAAGAGGCTGTATGTCCCACAAAACAGAACATTTTACTCTCTGGCCCTGTATAGAAAAAGTCTGCAGAGTCTTGGTTTAAAGGAAACCAGCTTTGACAGTGCAGGTGCCCCTGGGTAAGAGTGAGTTGGGGGGGTGCTATTAGGCCGGGATCGGGAATCAGTTAGCCGTGAGTCCCAGCTCCAGCCTCTGACAGTTACCTATCAACTAAATGACTCGGTCGCACCCCCTCCCGGAGCCCCCTTTCTCCATCTGTAAAATGAACACAGCAATGTCTTCCCTGTTTACTTCCAGCATTGCTGGAAGGCTCCATTTCAGTAGTTGGAATCTCTTTCATCCCTTAATGGGAAATTATTCAGATTGCTTTTCCTATTGCCCGAATGAGAGGATGTGTGTCCTAAGGGCGAGATGGCAATGCCACCCTGAGCAAGGGGAGCAGGGAGAAAGGAACCCTCTTCTCCAAAACCACGTCCTTCTCCCAGAGGCTGTGTTTGCTGGCAGCCGGCAGCAGGGAGGCCGCTGAAGGCGGGAGCTGCAGCCAGCCCAGAGGGGCAGGAAGCGAAGTGGGGAACGAGAAACAGCGCTGTGCTCCTGCCGGGCTTCTGTGGAGCCCCTGCTTTCCTACTGGAACCCAGGCCCTGTCACAGGACATTGGAGATCTGCCAATACACATCACATATATTCAGATCTTTTCTCTCCTCCCTTTGCTTAGGCAAAGCCAACATCCCTCCAGGGGCCCAACGCCCCACATAATCTCCTCCCTTACCTTTCTGATCCTATCTCCCTCTTCCTTCCTCTCCTCCCTCAGCTCCAGGTGCCCTGGCCTCCTTGCTGGATGTCCTCCACCCAGACCCACCACCCAGGCCCACTCTTGCCTCAGGGCTCTGATATTTGCCATTCCTTCTGCCTGGAACGCCTTCCCCCAGATGTCCACATGGCTTTGTTTTCACCTTCTTCAGATCTGCTCAGATGTCACCTTCTCAGTGCGGCTTATGTGGTTCTGCCTATTTAAAACTGCCCCCCACCTTCCACGCCAACCTTTCCAAACTTTTCTTCCTAGCACACCTCACCAACTGACCAGGGACACATTTTACCTTTGTTTCCTTACTGTTTATATATCCTTTGCCATTAGACCGTAATGTCAAGAGCATAAGGATTTATGTTCACTGCCGGCACATGATTAGGACTCAATGGATCTTTGGTGAATGAACGAATAAATGAATGAATGAATAAATGAATGACTTCACTTGATCCAACCTCCAAAAATTGAGAAATTTTTTTTGCTACCATGTATAGCTGTGTGCTCATTTAATTCTGCCCACAGCCCTGTGGGGAGGTCCTATGGTCAGATTCTTAGTTTTCGGAAAGGAAGCAGCCCAGAAGCGCTGAACAATTTGCCTGAGGCCACCCTACCCGTAAGGAGCCCAGGGGACCAGTGCTCTTGGTCCAGAAGGGTGGTGGTCTCTCTCCCAGCCAAAGACCCTTCTTATCAAAGCGAATAATTAGACAAAGAAATCAAATTGGTTTAAAATAATTGTTTTTACATTATACACACATACACCTTGGTTCAGGATGGGGCAGTGTCAGGTGTGGGCGGGTGCCACCACTCGGGTTTCCAGGCAGGCTGTGTCCCAGCCCAGCCCCCTGGGGGACTTGGGGCGAGCCTGGAGGAGCCATTTAGATATGGAGGCTTCACCCCCAGCCCTGCCTGCAGACCAATCCCAGAAGGGCAGTGTTTGACATCTGCCTGGGGATGTTCCCGCTCCCGCTCCCTGGGGGGGAGAGGGCGGGCGGGGGCAGGTTCCTGTCCTCACCGACCTGGGGTCAAGGATGTGCGCACGGTCATGTTTGCTGAAGATCGGGCTGATGCAGGAGGAGATGACGTTTCGGCTTGCCACAGCAGGTGGTGGGGCCAAGGGCCGCACGGTGGGGGTCGGGCCAGCTCCTCCACCCACCCCACCCCCGTCACCCCCAGGGTCGCTGGCCCTAGAGTTGCTGCCGATGACACCTCCCTTCTTGCCCTTAGTAGGGGTAGGGGGAGACTGCTATGAGCAGGACAAAGACGCGCTGATGGCGGGGTGCGGTGGCACGCACGGTGAGCCGGTAGAGGCCGGAGCGGGTGAGCGCGCCGCGAGTGTAGACGGCGCCGTGGCCCGCGCGCAGCAGGCGCAGCGCGAAAGGGCTGTGCGGGTCGGGCTCGAGCACGCTGAGCTCGGTGCGGTTGACCGGGACGCCGGCCTCGGAGAAGGCGGCGAGACGGGCCACGTCGCGGTGGGCGCGCACGCCAAGGGGCAGCGGCAGCAGCTTGTACTGCAGCGTGGAGGGGCCACCGGCGCTGCAGTCCTGTGAGCAGCGGCGGAAGCACGTCCTGCGGGCCGGAGAGGGACGGAGGCGCGGTCGCCATCGGAGCGTGGTCGGGCCACGTAAATTGGGCCTCAATCCCTCTCCCCTCCCAGCTCCGAGCTCTCTCTACTCCCCAAATACCTTCTCTACCGTGCCACTGTAACTCATTTTAGAGATCGATAAACTGGGGCCCAAAGAAGCCAGAGACATCCCCTTAACTGTTGGAGCCAGCATCCCCAGTGGGCTTCCCAGTCCATGCCTCAGGGCAACCCTCGGGCACAGGGCAGCCACACAACTTAAGAGTCCTCCGTGTGCACTTTAGAAGGGGCCACCTGGACTCTGGGCTGGCTGCGGGGATGGGGGTGCTCAAGGACATGGGCTCAGCCTTGCCAAGGTCTCACTCCAGCCCCTGCCTGGACTTGGCCATTTGTAAGGCCCCAGGTGAGCCACCCCCACCCCAGGAAACCTTCCCTGACCCCTGCAGGTCCTGTCCACCGAGATCCTCGGGTCCTTACGTGTCTTTGTGAGGGCTGTAGCTACAGCATGTGGTGTTGAGAGGTGTTTTGTGTTTGTGTGTCTGTGTATGTCTGTCTCTTGGGATTTTGTGTGTGTCCCTGGCTGGTGTTTATGTGTCCCTGAGTCCCGTGGTTTTGTGTGTGTGTGTGTGTGTTGCTGTGTGTCCCCATGTGTCTCTGCGTATCTGTCTTCTCCCAGCTGCCCCATTCTCTCCCAGTGCCCCATGCCCTCCTATCTACGAGTGCCAGATTATTCCTGCAGGGAAAGACAGCACCCTGCAGAGTGGCTGCAGGAAGGTGCCCTCCCCAGAACGTTCTGCCCTGCCCTGTGGCACAGGGATCCTGACGATGCAAGGAGTCGTGACAGTGTTATCCCCAGGAGGACCTCTTTTTAGATACTTCCATCAAGCTTGGCAGGTGGCCTTCACGGAGGAGGGGGTCTGGCCATATAGCAGCCAGAGTGGAAGGACCTGGCGCCTGGCACATATGCACTCCCGCCTCCCACCCCAACTCGGCCACCTCAGCCCTTACCCCGGGCTGCTGCCCTGCCGGTAGGTGGCAGGACATGGCGTGTCCACACACTGGTAGCTGCCGCGGGTGTTGAAGCACATCTGGCTGGGCCCACACTCGATGTCCTCCTCCTCGCACTCATCGATGTCTGGGTGGAGTATGGTGGTGAAGGGTGGGAGGTGGTGGGAAGTGATGGAGCAGAGAGAAGGGGCCCGAAGGGAAGGCACAAAGAGGGTTAGGGCAGGGGAAAAACACTGCGGAGGCCTAGGCAGGCAGGCGGCACCTTCACCCATATCCTGACCAGCCTGGCCTCTGACCCCTAATACCTGCTCATCTCCCCAGGGGAATGGGGCATACCAGGGCATTGCTAGGCACCCCAGGGACCTGCTGAACTCTAGCACTGGAATGGACAGCCAGGGGTTAAGGAGGGCTGCCCCAGGAGGCCATCTGGTCCTCTGATCCCCTTCTCAGAGGACAGTCACTGATCCCCAAGATGGACAGGGAGGGATGGAGACAGGTGAGGTACCACGGTTCCCATTGTACAGGGGTAAGCAGCATGACTGGCCCCAGTCAGGGGTAGAGCTGGAAAATGCTCTGTGCTACTGTGTACCCACACTCGACATATCTCATCTGGGCCACTTGAGGTGGGGACTGTGTTGGCCCCATTTTACACAGGAGGCTGAAGCTCAGAGAGATGAAGTGAGTTGTCCATGGACACACAGCAGAGCTAGGGTTTAACTAACCCCAGGGCTGATTTCGGAGCCTGCCCATGTAATTTCTTAAGGCTCCAATTTCGAGTGGGGGGGCCCAGCCTGGCCCTAGCTGTGGGAGCTTGGGGTGGTTGCTTAACCCCTCTGAGCTCATCTGCCTGCCGCTGTCTCACGGGAGGATGACTGTGAGGAGACTTGAAGAACTACAGAGGGATGGAAGGTGGAGGGCGAGAGATCCCGACATCGCCCTGTTCCTCAGTGCCCCACCCTGTCCCCTCTGGCGACGGGGAAGCTGGGCCCCGCACTGGGTGCCCGCTCACCCTGGCAGTTCTTTCCACTGGGGAGGAGGCGGTAGCCGGCGGGGCAGAGGCACTGGTAGCTGCCTTCGGTGTTCTGGCAGGCATGCTGGCACAGGCTCCTCACCTGACACTCGTCGAGGTCTGGCACAGGCGGGGTTGGGGCGGGGCATGGTGGGAGACAGAGGCACACTGAGTCACAGACGCCAGGGGGCCATAGGCCTGCCTGCCAGGCTCTGGGGCAGGCCAGGGAAATTTCCTGCCTTGGACAGCTCACACCTCCTTCCCACCTGGCCCCACCCATCGCCCACCCTGGCTTCGGAGATTGGGGGACTTCCTGGGCAAGTGTCAGGAACGCTGCCGAACCAGGCTCGCCGAGGTGCTGGGGGCTCTGGTCCCTACCACGGACTCCTCTGCCCAGGCAGGAAAGCTGAATTGCATCAGCCCGCAGGCAAGCTGCCTCCCATTCCCCCTCCTGGGAGCCTGTAGCACCAGCCCCCGCAGGGTTCAGGGGGTTGTCCCTGACCACATTTGCTGTTCACATTCTCACGTCTACCTGGGATATTCTCCTTTACTCTTGAGAATCTCCCCTCACTGACTGCTTCACCTTTGAAGTCCAAGAACAGTGTTTCTCAAAATGGGTTCCTGGGAACACTTGCCCAGGAGACCCTCCCTCTGAGTAAAGTGTCCTGGAGTCAAATGGTTTGGAAAATACTCCATTGCCCTTTTGGAGGCCATTTACCCATTAGCACAGCCAAGGCTCTGAGATGCCCTGTAGCAAGGGGGCAGCCTCAACTTTGCCTGGCTTTATTTTTCTCAAACTCATTGGCCATGGAATCCCTCTTTACACCAAGCATCTACCATACCCCTTGGAATAGGTGTTTCATGGACTATATCTTGGGGAAATGCCTGCACCCCCACCCCCCTTACCCATGAGTCCTGGGTTTCTGGACACCACGGATGGTGCTTACACGCCCAGCCTAGGAGGCCAGGATCACAGTAGGGTACGTCCCTGCTGAGACGGTTGGGCAGGCCTTACCTGTGCAGACACCGTTCTGCCTAATGAAGCCGGGGGGGCACCAGGCCCGGCCCATGGTGCTCGGGGCCCTGGGACCTGGCTGGAGGGAGACCCCTGCACGGTAGGAGCTGCCAGAGATGGGGCTGCGGGGCTGTGGCCAGGGGGCAAAGGGGCCTCGGTGGCTGACGTTGGTCACATTCTTTCCACTCAGCTCCAGATAGGCACAGGCCTTGCCATCGCGGAGTAGGGCCTGGCCTGGTGGGCACAGGCAGCGGTAGCCACCCTGGAGATTGTGGCACTGGTAGCTGCAGATTTTGGGCTGCTGGAGGCACTCGTTGATATCTGGAAAGGGGCAGGGGGCAGGTGAGGGTGCTGGGGGTGATTCAGGGCTCGCCTAGCCTGCAACCACGTGATCACATCTCCCCAGAACCCAGCTGCCTCATATGCTCCACGCAGGCCTGCCTCCAGGCCTTCCCTCCCCTGGGCCATGCCAGCACCTTTGCCAACTCCAGCCTCTACAGCTCAAAAAGGCCCGTATCTTCCCCAGTTCCAAGCATCATTCCGGACTCCAACTCACCCTCTGCCCCTCATCCCTTTAGCCTCGTATTTAGGTCAATTCTACCTCCTAAAACTTTCTGAGATCTGCCCATTTCTCCCTTCTCTCCTTCTCCTTCCCAGGGAAGGTGACCTTCCAGGTAAGTGGTGAGGTTTCAGTGCCATAAAGCAGGTAAAGTGGGGATCCAGGCACATGGTGAGTGCCCATTTAGTGTTGACTGCTTTTCAGGTATCTGCAGAACTCAGTACCACTGTCATCACAAACATGCAGTGTCCATGAGCCAGCAAGGGAGTGAGCGTTCCCATACCTAGGCAGGGCAGGCCAGGGCCCTGACTCCGATACCCCCTGGGGCAGCTGCAGTGGTAACCGCCTGGGGTATTCTCACAGATCTGGTTGTGGTGACACTCGTCCAACTGCTCAAGACACTCGTCAACATCTGAGGAGGCAGGGGCTTGGTTGGGGTGGGCTCTGTGCTCAAAGCCCTGCCCCAGGGGAACATACCACCCCCTCCACATCTGGGACTCATCCCCTGTCCCCTCCTCCATCATAAGTGCCAGAAGGCAGAATGCCAACTCTTGCAACCTCTCTCCCAATGGCACTGGGTTTGAAGATTAAGGGCTTTCCAAGTGTGGGTCTTAAAAGGTGGGCTTTAGAGGCAGATATTCCTGGGCTCAGGCTGAGCTCTGCCATATTCTCTGTCTTACTCTACTCCTGAGGCAAGTAACTCACTTCTCTGAGCCTCAGTTTCCTCATGTGTAAAGAAGGATAAAGTCAGGACCTGGTCAGGGAGCACGGTGAGGAGAGAATCACACACCTAAAGGTCTTAGAGGCCTGATACATGGGGAGAGCTCAAAAGAATGGTGAGAAAGAAGGAAAGGAGGATAGGAAGGGGGGGGTGAGGCAGGCAGCAGGCAAAAATACCTTGTAAATAGGAAGGGAAATCCGAGGGCCCCTGAGGTTGAATAGCTGCTGCTTCTACAAACTCCACCATGCTCTCCCCACTCCACTGGGGGAGCCAGGAGAACCTAGAGCAAGGAACTATGGAATGTTAGTGTGGGAAGGACATTAGAGGTCATCCCATCCAGGGTGACACCTGGGTTTTATCTCAAATGCCAATTGCAATTGATTAGTAGGGTGCTGGAAAATCTGTGTTGAGAAAGATTCAGAGGTTTTCTTTAGACTGGACCATGGTCCATGAGAGGAAACAGGAGAAGAAGCAGCAGATATTTGGTACATTTGCAGTTCCTGACCGTGTCTCCCTTCCCTCTTCATTGAATAAATGAGAAACTAGAGGCCCAGAAAGGAACAGTCACTTGTCAAAGGTGCTCAGGTTGCCAGTAGCCCCGGCTGGGCTAGACCCCAGACCTCCTGAGCCCCAGCCCAGGCTCTTTTTCCCAGGCCTCACTGTGCTTCCTCTGCCGACAGAAGTTCGGATCTCCCCAAGGCTCAGGCTTCAGTGACCCATGGCCCCACTTCAGCTAAACCCTGGCAAGTGAAGAGTTCCCTGGAGGATGGACAGGACAGGCCTCCAACCGTGCCCTGTCACCTTCACAGTCGGTGCCGTCGGCAGCCACCCGGAAGCCAGGCCTGCAGTGCGGCAGGCAGCGGTAGGACCCGAGCAGGTTCACACAGCGCTGTCCCTCCTGGCAGAGGTGGGCATCCCATGCACATTCGTCCACATCTGGGGGTGGGGATGGAGCAGATGACTGTGCGAATATGTTCTATGTTTTTTTAAACACTGTCAATCATAGAATGGTTTATTTGAAATTTGCTGTTCAAAGTTTCAAATACAATGTGTGACAAAGGAACAACTGTAACACATGACCTTGCTTCCCGCCTCCACTTTGGCACAGCGTACCCACACAGGCCTTGCCCCCAGCCCCACAGGCCCCTGGCATGAAGGTCCCCACCCACTCTGTTAGTTCTCTCCATCCTTCCTCCCCCAACCTTGTCCTGCAAACACACAGACCACCTCAAGGGACCCAAGGCCTGCGACTTGAGACAAAGTTACAATCTCCTCCTCGAAGTCAATGGAGATTTAGTTTCAGGAGCCAGTGCTAGGCAGCACAGGTGGAGAGGCAGGATTTCAGCTTTGGAGTCAGCATTAGGATAGATACTCTCGCGGTTAGATTTCTCATCCAGTGACTTCATCAAGGGGTCAAATAGAGCAAGCTGGACAAATGGATGTCAGCTCACTTGCCAACACCAAACAATTGGAAGTGGCTGCTGAGTGTTGAGAAAGCTTCTGAGGCTGTGTCCAGGCTCAGCGAGTATAAATGC
>PVIY010050838.1:0-15981 GCA_004026745.1 Myrmecophaga tridactyla
CAGCATATGATAATATGTACATACTGAATTTTACCAAAATGTGAAATATGAGTAACATCCAACTGCCATAATTCATTTGCTTTTTGATTTCAAGGATTAACCCCTGATTCAAATGGAAGTGCATTTAAAGGTCCACAGGTTTGACAAGTCCTAAATGTCCTGAGCTTGCTGTTTAGATAAAGACAGAAATTTCTTTTGCAGCCCTTTGCTATTAATATGAGTCAATTTGTGAAATATCATGGGATCTTGAATTATCCTCACAAGAGTATCTGCTTGCTGATTTTGTAATGACAAAGACCTTTAAGATTAGTATGAGCTTTTATATGCATGATAGAGGATTAATTTAACTTTCGGCTAATGTTTGTAAATGTAAAAACATTTGGGACAGTTCATCTCCTTCAAACAAAGAAGCTGTCTCAATGCGAGTAACTGTTTGGCAGACATACTCAGAATTAGAAACAATATTAAGAGATTATGGAAAATTTTGCACTATCTGAATTACAGCTGCTGAGTTAGTATGTTGGGCTGAGGTATAAGGTGTTTTTTAACTTTTGTTTTTCCCTGGGGTGACATGCAGCCTGCCCATTATTATTACCATTAGTAAAGATGGTAATGGCTTTTTCTAGTGGGGAAGCCTGATCTATCCATTATGTTCTTTTTAGAAATTGTAAATGTTTATTTATTTATTTTAAAAAAACTTAACAACAAATGAACAAAAACATTTCCAACATGTTATTCCGTTCTATATATGTAATCAGTAATTCACAATATCATCACACAGTTGCACATTCATCATCATGATTAAGAAATTATAAAAGTTTTGACATCGGCAAATGATTATCAGTTTGTGTTTTATAATTACTAAATGCTATTTGCCAAGAGGTATTGAAGATCAATAGACTTTGAACCTCTTTTCCTTTGTGAAGTTCACACACTATGCAATTAGGATTGTGATGTCTTAATTGATATCTTTGGTGATCTTTTGCTATTAAAGAAATGATTTTTTGCAGATATGTGTTTAAACATTTTTGTCAATTATTTGGTAAAAAATTTATTTTAAAACATTATTTTGCCAAAATAGGCCTGTGAGAGATTGCAAGGTAAAGAAAATAATAAAATCAACAGGTTTTTCTAAATCTATCTGAACAAGCTGTCCTTTTTGAATGTGTTGTTCAATTAATTTTAATTTTTGTTAGGCTATAGCTGTTAACTGCCTTTTGCTTAATAAATCAGAATCTCCTTCTAAAATATCAAACAAGTTCTGTAACATATAATTAGGACTCCTTAAAGTGGCAGGTAGCAAAAATGAAAGCAAAATGCCAATAATGGCATGTACTCATGGTAAATGACCAGATTTTGTAAAATGAATTCATTAGATTGATTGAAAAGGAATGCAATGCAGGGATGAGGATTTTTTATAATTGGTTATGCACGTTTGCTAATTTTAAATTTATTGTACGCAGTTTTTATGATATTTTTCTGCGATAGTGGTCAAATTCCAATTTGATCACATGACTGGGCCCAGTTGGGTCCTCTGGGAACTGGCTATGGACCAAGGGGAGCTTCCTGGGACCTAGGTATCTTTATTAAAGTACACTTCCTTTTGGGAGGATAGCCAGTCCTCCCAGCTGGAGTGCACATTTTAACTATTTCTTACCAAGGTCATGTGATAGCAACATCAGGTGAACAGAACAGATTTCACAAGTATATTTTTTCCTTGCATTCAGCCCTCAAATCTGATCTGCTTCCAACATAAACCATGGTTATTTTGGGATAAATTTTGTTTATACTTATGTAGTTTATATAAACACTTGACAAAGCATTAAAATATTTTGGCTAAAAAGAATTTAGGTAGATTCATTTACAGCAACATTCCTTAGATTAATAGATTAAGCCACCTGGTTTGGGGCAAGAAAAGAAACAGTTTTTTGCCAGTGTAATGATACCCAGGAGAAAATCAATATATTTTATACAGATAACAAGATAAAAGTTAACATAAGTTAGTTTGATAAAACACAGACTCTTTGCCTTTTACACTGATTATCTAGAAAAAATTTTATATTTTTTCATTGAGTCCAAGAAAACATCATTTTAGATTCATTAAATCTTTCTTGATTTTGACTATAATTTCTATTTTTATAAACCCTTAGCAATTATTATATTAGTTCAGGCTTTGTCCTACATTTTTCTCATTTTGTAACAGTTATTCATTTTATCTTAAGATAAAATTATTTTTTTCCTATTAATAAAAATACATCTTTTATATTTTTAATACTTAAATCATTATTTTAAACAAATATTTTACCACATATAATTACCATCAAAATTAAATTTGTTAAAATAATGTTAAATACTTAAAATACTTTAGTTGATGTTTCAAATATGCATTAACTATCAATATATAGTTTTTAACAAGAAGTTTCAGTTTTGAAGTTCTTAAAATATATTTCCTTTTCAAATATGAATAGGAGCTAAACTCATGGCCAGTTTCCAAATTGCTCTTTGTCAAGGATCTAAGTTAACAAAAGGAGATGGGGCTGCCATTCCCATTTCTTGTCACAAGATTTTATTTGTAGCATTGGTATAAATTTCAGTAGAATAATTACTTAGATTAAATCAAGGTAATTTAACAGAACACTTTGAGTCAGAGCTACAATCCTGAATTGCATACCCCTTAGGGGACCAATCTGTTACAATTCCATAGGAACCATTAATGAGTACTGACTCTTGTTCTGCATTGTTCTTATTGAATATTTTTTGATTCAGATGTATATGAGTTTTTATATAAAGGCAGCTCATTAAGAACAAGCTCAGAAATTAATTTTTTTTTGCTCTGCTAAAGGTATGGTAAAGAAGCAATCTTTTAAATCTATCATAATAATAGAAAACATTACAGCCTTGAGGCTGAAACCAATAACAATACTTCTGTACTAAAGAAAAGAGCTCTAGTGACTCTGAAGTCTTCATTGAGACCCTGTAGTTTCTAACAATGTTTTCAACACACAAATATACTCATCCATTTGCCCACTATGATTTCCCATTACCCTGATGCTACAAGGAAATTAAAATTACTTTAAACCTCAAAAAGACTTACAACAATGACCTAGGTCTGTTCTTGTGGTGAATCCGCAGCCATCCGGAGACACTCAATTTCCTTGGATACTTTAACACAAAAGCAGAGTAATCCCTTCTTAGAGTCCCTTTGTGGTTGCCATCTGTTGGCCGCAGCTGTGACCCTAAGGAATATTAAATTAAAAACCGGAGAGAGACTGGGATCAGGGGATCCATAGACATCAGTCTTCAGACAAGTTTATTTTCAGCCAAGTACAAAATTATATACTAGCAAGAAAGGTAATAAAGGTTGCTTGCATGCAAAAGCTAAACAGTGCAAAAACAAGTTCCAAGAAGTAAATACTTCTAAGGCTAGGATGTTAATTTCCCTTGAGCTAGTCTCTTCCACACCTCATTGTGCTTTATCTGCATATCTCAGCTTCTATTGAAGTTCCAGATCCTGAAAGCTCAAGTCTGCATTTCCTCATAGACTTGTAGTTTGCAAGCTTTAGGTTAAAGCTACAAACTCCTACACAAAATTATGTCATTTACTCACAGTCATGTAATTAAGGTGATGGAGCCATGGTTTGATTTTAGAGCTGTTTCACATCAAAGGCCATAGTCTACTACAAGCCAAACAATTATGCAAGCAGAGGGATAAGTTATTTATACTACAATCTACTATGTTGCAGATGTCCACTGCTTGGATTCTTTCTCCCCAATTATTGCCACGTGATCCACACTTTTGAGGCAGGTGTCATATGTAAAAATTACCATGTAAAACATAGGACTAACATTATTATGAACATCAATCCAAAAAGATTGGTGCTTATTAGAGACATAACAGCATATGAAGAAAAGTGATTCATAAAAAATTTTCATGATACAAACCAAGAATATTTTCTTGAGATGCATGATTTCCGAGTGTGACAATCAGAGGGTGGAACCAATGGGAAACTGGTAGACAGATTTTGATCTCCTGATTCCAGTATAAGAATTATTCTTCCAATTAATACTTCTTCCCTATCCTATCCATGCGGCATTTCTAGAATTTTGATTACTGTTTCTTTCATAATTACATGGTTGATCCCTTAGGGAGATGCTCCAAATGTTCAAGAGTATATTATAAATTTTGAGACATCATTCATTTGCTGTTCTCCTCTGGTGAAGGTAAGTCTGAAAATCTGAACTCTTGATAATTCAGATTAATGCAGCTCAATCATTTTATTTTAATCCATATTTAAAGAGAAGATGAAGACCTTGACCTTAGATTTATTTGCTAAAGCTATATTTTACTATGTGAAGATATATTTCTATCACATTTTCTTACTTGGATCCATAGTATGTTCAAAGCTATCTAAGAATGTGATCATTATAATGGAGATTTATAAAACTTGATATTCCTCATTGGTTCTTCTTTAACTGTTCTTTATAGATAATGAAAATTTGTTTTCCCATGGTTCTTTAAAAATATGTATGAATGGGGTTGGAAGCATGGATTCAGTATGAAGTATGGGGAAGTGATTATTCCTTCACTGTTTTTCCCACGGGAAATCCCTGAAGTTTTAACACAGATGATTCTATATCTTTATATTACATATTCCATCATCCCTATTGTGTAAATAGGTAATATGATGTGTAGTATATAGTAGACAGCACTTAGTCATTTGATACTATGTTGTTGGATCACCAAACTTTGGAAGGAATGGGGAGGAAATGCTCTGCAGCTCAGCCTTTGTGGGAAGAGTCATGCAACCCTCAGTTAATCCATCAAAGATGAACTATCCAAAAGACATTCTTCTGTCTGGAAGGGCAATCAAACTGAAATTTAAATTAAAATAAAAAGAATAATTTAATAGATAATTGAAGAGGCAGCCACAAGAGGTGGTTAAAGATATAATATAGGAGTCAATTTTTTTGGTTTGCTTCTCAATCCCATCACTCAGATCTGACTTGGGGAAGCTCTGAATCTCTCAATGCTTCAGCTCCTCAAATGGAGATGTCAGTAGAACCTGTTTCATATCACCTTTGCATGCAGAGAGCTTAGAAAGCAGTCAGAAAGTTTACTATTCTTAATGTTTTGAACCAACCGCTACCGTTAGTAAAAAAAAAAAATTCTTAGGTTTAAAATACTGGAATTTAAATGTCTTGTATGAAGCTGATCTCAGGATCAGGAGGCTTTTTTAAAAATGTGTTTGTGAATATTCCTGAGTATCTGTTTTATAAATATAACAAGTGAGCTAGTTAGTGTAAGGGATTCCAAAAGGAATAAGTCAAACTCTACTGCCAGGGTGCTAATGATTATTTGTAGAGGAAGATAAATTCACACACCATAGAGGAACTGAATCAAAATTAGAAAATAAAATGGATCACTATGATAGGTGGTATTAGCTTATATTTCTGAGATGCTTGAATATTTATATACTTTCATTGTAGCATATAAAGATGGTATATATTAGTTCAATTTACCCAACTAGCACTCTGCCAGTTAGAGAATCATGGGTTCATGCCTCCAAGGTCAGGAATTTTAACATAGAAAAGTCTTTGTACTGAACCCTTTTTCCAGTGTCTTCAGCTCTCATCTGGTTATTTCCACATATGAACAAAAATAGAGAACCTACTCCCTTGGAAATCTAAAATAAAGGGAAATTTAGACCAGTATTGAAATGTAAGTGATTATGCAGTTATTCATTTTAAACATAGTATTTTTATTTCTCATCTTAAGCATTTTCAGGATAAACAAATAGTCCATAGAGATTAACTTCCTAAAGTTATACTGCTAGTAAGTGAAGGGAACATGATATGATCATTAAAGTTCATTCATTCTTTAATATACAAAAGGTTCTTTCTAGCAATGCTCATTGGGAACATACCAAGCTTATAGTTCTTTGAGCCACTGAACTTGTGTTCCTCTTTTCCCCAATTTTTACAAAGCTGACTACTTCATACAAGCCTGAAAGCCACCTCCTTGGAGACAATTTTCTTTGGCCATAGCATTATGCATCTTCTTCCCCCTTATTCCCAATCTTTTTAACATGCTAAACATTTGGCACAAATGTTCTTACTACCTAAAATAACTTGTTTACTTATCACTCTTCAATAAGAATGAATTATAATAAGAACAGGAATCTCACACATCTTGTTCACCTATACATTTCCAAAATTTAGATAAGTTTGAGATAACATGTAATAAATACATCTGACATATCATTAGTCGTCCTTGATGTTTACAGGATAAGTTAATGAAACCAATTATAAACTAGGCCCATTTGTATATCAGTGAGTATTACAGCTCCATTATTATGGATAACTTAAATTTCTATTATGGTTCTAATCCTAGAGATACATCCTTGAGTACTCATGACACACTTTGGTATCTTGTAAGAAGCAAACAATATTGTTTGGAGATATTTTTTTGTAGTGACTTTTAGCTGTGATTTGAATGGTTAGGGATGGTATTTATTGGTTCTGAAAACTAATGGAATCTGAAATGAGCCACTGCAGTGAATAAAGCATATCAATGATATTTTACCTCTATATTTATCTATTGTTTCATTCTGATAGTGATGCTAAGTGATAGATACACTAGTAGCTTGCTTTGCTGAGAAAATAAAAACAGGAAGAGTTCACGCTCTTACTTCCATTTTACATCACTCTTACAGATGGTAGCAATCACACCAGAATAATTTGTAATAAAAATAAAATAAAATATGAGCCTGAATCTAATATTTGGAAAGCTTAAGATAAAGTAGTTTGGTAAATTGTTGTAGAAATACATCAATAATTAGATTGCAAAGCCAATATGTAAGACCATTGTCCATGAAAATTATACAGGAGAGTCTTACTCTCCAAGGCATGTAAAAATGGGTAATCTCATGTATACTTAAACTTTTGTTCACATTGAGAGGCAAATATGACACATGAAAATAATGTTTGATGAAGTGTCAAAGGGCACCACTTGCTTATTAATTGTCTAGCTGATCTGGGTTTATATTTTAACATTTCTGGGTCTCAAGTTTCTTTTCTGTCACAGGATATGTTGGAATAGGTTGAGTCTTTGTCTTAGAACTCTCAGTTGTACTTACATCATGTTTATGCTCTCTGATTTTAAGTTATGCTTGCTGTAATAATCCAGCAAAGATGTAATTACCTAATTCTAATACCATATACTATACAAGACTCTAAAACTATACATATTAGTAATGAAGGTTATCTACCAATTTTGCAGGTAAGAAACTGGAAAAAGAGAAATTGTAACTGTCTATAAGGTATATTGAAGGGAACAATTATGCCTATATTATTTCTCTTTTGAACATTGTACAAATTCTACATTGTTTCATAAATGATTTGATTTAAAATAAGGATAAATGTGACTCAAATATTTCAGCAATAACAATATTCTCTTTATGTTTTTAGTTTCTCTGTAGGCAAAACAGGCTGGGCCTCTGATAAGAAAATGCCAAATTTCACAAATGTAACAGAATTTATTCTGCTGGGGTTGACTAGTCGCCAGGAGCTACATGTTCTCTTTTTTGTGGTGTTCCTACTAGCTTACATTGTCACTCTGTTAGGAAACATTGGTATGACCATTTTGATCAATATTAGTACCCAGCTTCAGAGGCCAGTGTACTTTTTCTTGAGTCATTTGTCATTTGTAGATATCTGGTTCTCATCCAATGTCACCCCCAAAATGCTGGAAAACTTATTATCAGAGGCAAAAAACATTTCTTATGTAGGGTGCTTGGTGCATTGTTACTTCTTCCTTATCCTCAGCCATATGGAAGTCTACATCTTGGCAGTGATGGCCTTTGATTGCTACATGGCCATCTGCCACCCGTTGCTTTAAGGCAGCACAATGTCTAAGACAGTCTGTATTCAACTCATCTCTGTGGCTTATGTCTATGGATTCTCTGTTAGTCTAATGTGCACACTGTGGACCTATGGTTTGTACTTCTGTGGGGATTTTGAAATCAACCACTTCTATTGTGCAGATCCTCCTCTCATCAAGATTGCCTGTGGTGGGGTCCACATCAAAGAATACACAATGATGGTCATCGCTGGCATTAACCTCACATATTCCCTCTCTGTTGTCCTCATCTCCTACACCCTCATTGTAGTAGCTGTGCTGTGCTTGCACTCTGCTGATGGGAGGAAGAAGGCCTTCTCCACCTGTGGGTCCCACTTGATAGCTGTTACCATATTTTATGGGACCCTCATATTCATGTATCTCAGGTGGCCCACGGAGGAGTATGTGGAGCAGGGGAAAATGGTGGCCATGTTTTATACCACAGTGATTCCCATGCTGAACCCCATGATCTACAGTCTGAGGAACAAGGATGTGAAAGAAGCTACGAAAAAAATGATCAGCAAAACATTTTTATTGAAAAAAATTGAGTAATTATGTCTTATATGTTTCATGGATACTTTTTGGGCAACCTATTAATGTCAAGACATAGGAAAGTTTCACTGAAGAATTGTGTATTGAAAGAGAGAGAGAGATTTAAATTGGGATTAAAAATAGTAGATTGACCCATCCCTGGTGCTGGGTCTCACTAATGTAAATTCACTTTAATGAGCAACTGTGAGAGTTGTATTGATGAACATAGGTCATCAGGAGTTAGGAAGTGGACATGGATTGGGTAATTGATCATTAAGGAGTACAGAATGTTCAATAAAATACATCATGAAGTTTCCAAGATTGTAAGCATTCACAGCAGTCACATTTATTCCTAAGTATTAACTGTTATTTCTAAATTTGTAGATATTGTGCTCTTTGTGTGTAGCCTGGTAGTTTCTTGGAATGGTAGGTATCTGTGTGACCCCTGAGATTCAGAGTTAAAGTTCTGCATCACAGAAACTCAACATTACTCCATACAGAAACTATTAAAGAAGCTGAAAAAAGAGATCAGATTTCAATTAGAGATATGAATGAAGGGATCTGGTTAGGACTAAAGTTAATCAGACTACATGGTAAAGAGTGATATGGTTTATAATTTAAAACTTCAATTTCAGACCAAAGGAAGATATGTTGATTTTGTTCAAAACTTAAGTTTTCTGCAGCATTATCTAATTTAACCTGTTTTACCAGTTTATTTAAATAACCCAATTACAGGGAATATAAAACAGTGAATGACATCTTCATATTCTGGACAGGTTAATGCAATGCATTGATATATTCAAGAGTATTTGGGGCAGCAAAAAAAATTATTTGTAAAGTTCCCTTGCAGGACTGGTGAAAAATGTGCAGCTATTGAACTTTCCCACCTGGGGAATTCCTAATATTCCCTCAAATATAAGTGACTCCCAATTTAATAAGCAAAGACCTTGATCTTGAGTCTTGCCCTTATGAAACTTGTTTCTTCTCTGATGAAGGTAAGTCTATTTACACTTATACCTAAGAGTTACTCACATAGAATCTTTTGGTTGCTCCTGATGTGGCTCTCTCACCAAGCCAAACTCTGAAAACAAATTCACCACCCTTCCCCTTACTTGGGACATGACTTACCAGAGGTTAATTTTCCCTGGTATATGGGACATGAGTTCAAGGGATGAACCTGATCCTGGCATCATGAGATTGAAAATACTTTCTTGACTAAAGGAGGAAAAGTAATGAAACAAAACAAAGATTCAGTGGCTAAGAGTTTTCAAACAGAGTTGAGGGTCCATTCTAGAGGTTACTCTAAAAGCTTTGGCCAGATATTGAAAATTGCCACAGTATGTCAAGCCCCAACCAACATTATTCCTGAAAAACCCTAAAGAACCCTGTGCTTTATCTGAGATATCATACAAATTTTATAGACTGATCCTATGTCAGATAAGCTTTGAAAACCAGAAGTTTCAGTGTCTCCAAGAACATCAATCAGTTTCATTCCTCTACCCCATAAAGTTAGCACCTCTGCCCAGCACAAAGAAGTTAAGTTGCTCATTGCCCAGATACGGCTGAAGAGTGAGGGAATGATCAAAGAAGAGAAGGAGGTGTGACTGAGAAATTAGGATTTAACAAATGATTATGAATACTGACTCATCATGCACATATTTCTTTTTAGTTTCTAGTGCATTAGAATAGCCGGAAGGGAAAACTTGAAATTGTTAAATTGTAATCCAGTAGATTTGGGTTTTGATAATGATTGTACATTATATTTCTTTTGTCATAAAATCATGTAATTGTTTAATTCTTGTATGTGACCCTCCCTTTATCCAGTGTATGGGTAGATAAGTACAAAATAAAGACACGCATGAGAAAAATAAAATAAATAGCAAAAAAACAACAACACATGGTAACAGATGTTAGTCAACATGTGGAAAATTGTAACTTATATACATTGGGAGAATGTAAAACACTTCAATCACAGTGGAAAATAATCTGGCAATTTCTGGCATAGTTAAATATAGAGTTACCTTCTGATCCAGGAACTCCAATCCTAGGTATTGAAGTTCTCCTAGAAAATTGAACATATTTCCAAACAGAAACTGCTACATGCATGAATGTCATGACAGCAAGATTCATATTAGCCCCAAAGTGGAAACAGTACAAATATCCATCAACTGATGTATGGATAAAAACCAATTTTAGCACAGACATATAATACAATGTTATTCAGCCATAAAAAGGAATGAAGTATTGATACATGCTGTAACATGGATGGGCTTTGAAGCATTGAATGAAAGAGTCACAAAAGACCACATATGGTAAGAATCCATTTACATGAAATGTCCAGAATAGAAGCAGTCAAAGAGACAGAAGGACAATTACATTGCTTGAGGCCTAGGGAGGAGAAGGTAATGACTGCTAATGACAAAGGTTTTCTTGCCAAGGTGATGAAAATGTTCTAAAATTGATTGTAATGATGTCTGTATGAATCTGAAGAGACTAAAAGACATTAAATTGAACACTTTGAACAGGTAAATTATAAGATATGTGATTTATATCTAAATAAAATTGTTATTAAAAAACAGGAGATTAATCCATTTCTGGTGATATAAGTAGTGAGGATTAATTAATATATATAATTAAAAGCATCTACAATGGGAAAATTTGAATTGAATAAATATGATTACAATAAAAAGTTAACAAAAAAGATACCTAATGAAAAAGAAGTATAAATACTTAGCTAAAATCAAAAGATAGTTTTTCCTGTTTAAAAATTCTGTGAGTGAATTTTAAAAATAGTTATTCACTTGTCTATCTGGAGAATAATTTATGGTGCAGAAAATTAACAACATATTTCATTTTGTTTCATACCACAATTTTAAACTACTAGTCTCACTAATAGGGATAAAATTGTTTAATTCTGTTTTTATTGTTAGGGAGGTCAGAACTCTTCAGAGATTTCACTTTCAAAACAGCAAAACATACATTTGATTATTTTTCCATGTCTTGTTGCTTCATAAGGTAAACATCTTGGTAATTTTCTGTCTTTACAGACAATAGTAACTACTGTATTTTAACTATAAGGTGCCAAATAGTGCACTTCTCACCTGCCTTAGCCAAACTAGCTTTGGCCTATAGACTGATGGACCAGTACATAGAATTAGATGTGTGTGTCATTATAAAAACATAGCTTCATGGACTCCACTTAACAGATTAAATTGATATTTATTTTGAGTATTGTGCACCTCTGGGACTAAGATATGGTGTCTAATTTCTTTGGTTAATTATTGTATTTGAAATAAATATAATGTTTAGTGAAGTGATGCTATTTGTTGTGAACGTTAATTTCCCATCATGATAATATTAATGTATTCTGATATCTCTTGTACCTCATTTCATAAACCACCAACCTGAGGCAAAATATATTTCCTGAAAGTCTATGTGTCCTCAGGTTAATTAATCAATAAATCAATTGAGCAACCATTTTTGGTTTTGGAGTTGATGATAAATAGCTAGTGAAATGCAATTCACACATTTTTATTACACATGTAAGTAATTACAAATTTCTCTTCAATGATGCACAAATATAACAAGATCATTTCTATGTGAGAAGAATTATTCTTCTTTGTCCTTTGTTGAATTTGTATTTTCTTTAAAGGAAACCAGAAACACATATGTATTCATTTCCACACAAACACACAAAGATAGCATGGGCAACCTTTATAAAACTATTTGTATATGCAAGAGGATTGCTAATTTAGATGAAATTGTAATATTACTGTCTTTAGTTGTAAAAATTCAGACCCTAAGGGCCCTAAGAATTAACTTATTTAATGTTACATTGCAGATGGCTTAAACGTATTTTGTCAGTAAAACTGTTTACTTGCCATTTATTAGAAAATATATATATGCCAAAATAGGTACTGATTATGAATATACTTCAAAAAATCCAGCCAACACAACAAGCAAACTCACCACCTTCCCCTTATCTGTGTGGGACATGACTCCCAGGGGTGTGCACCTTCCTGGCAATGTGGGACAGAAATCCTAGAATGAGCTGAGACTCAGCATCAAGGGATTGAGAAAATCTTCTGGACCAAAAGGAGGAAGAGTGAAATGAGACAAAGTGTCAATAGCTGAGAGATTCCAAACAGAATTGAGAGGTTATTCTGGAGGTTATTCTTATGCATTAAGTAGATATCACTTTGTTATTCAAGATGTAATGGAGAGACTGGAGGAAACTGCCTGAAAATGTGGAGCTGTGTTCCAGTAGCCATGTTTTTTGATGATGATTGTATGATGATATAGCTTTCACAATGTGACTGTGTGATTGTGAAAACCTTGTGTCTGATGCTCCTTATATCTACCTTGTCAACAGATGAGTTAAACATATGGATTAAAAATAAATAATAGGGGGAATAAATGTTAAAATAAAAAATTATAATAATTATAAAGCTTTTAAAACTTGGAAATATTTGGCAGAAGGGTTTGGATTATCTTCATTACTTCAGTTTTTCAAAGATGAAACACTTCCTGCTTACCTTTTTGGAAAGTTATTATTACATGTAGAATAAATAAGCCATGGCCAGCGATTAATAAGTGTTGCTGTTTGAGTTTTCAAACTTCAAGTTAATTAGTGGGTGATGCTGGACCACTCACTTATGTCATATCCAGTGTCGTAGATTACAGTCCATGATCTCCAAGGTTTCTCTGATTTATAATGCCAATCAGACTAGATTATTTGGCAGAGCTTAAAGTGATTTTTGTCATTTGCTGAAAATTCAGGATACTTCTGCAAAACATATGTTAAAAATTGGTAGCACTGTTATAATTATTTTCACCACTAACAGCTTAATTATGTTTAGCCATCACCAATATATGTAACCATAGAGCACATTTATCTCCCTCTTCCCTCTGTATCTTTTTCTCTAACTTTGTCTCTGTTTCTCTTTCTCTTTCAAACACATACACACATATATACACACACACTCACATATTTTCTTCTTTTCAAATTTAGATTTTCTTGCAACAATGGGTATTGGGTATAGTTCTGTAGTGCCAATGAGATCACAGAATGAATTTCCTCCATAAATGATGGGAAGGAACTTAAGAGTTCAGAGTACTTGGGCACTGAGTGAAGAAAAAAAAACTTTACCTGAGCACAACTTGGGCCATAGATTTCCAGAGCAAACAGAGGCAGGACATAGTTTAGAGTTAATGAACAACTTAGGTCGCCAATTATTTCACTTGTTCACTTTGAAAACCTGGTTGAAAAACTTAAGTTCAAATGAAAATGTTCTTAAATTAACTGTGGTGATAAATGCACAGCTCTGTGATTATACCAAGGGCCATAGAGGTACACATGGGTAGATTATATGGTGTGAGAATTAAAATGCTTAAAAAGTATGATAACCAAAAGAGATCCATGTTATCATGCAAATATCAGACAAAATAGACTTTAATTAATTAAAACTGTTATAAGGGGTAAAGAAGGACATTACATGCTGATAAATGGGTCAGTCATGTCAACAAGAAGCATTACAATTATACACAGAAATGAATATGAGGCAGACCCCAAAGTGTATGACACAAATACTGACAGATTGGAAGAGAGAAATAAAAGGTTAGTAGGACATGTCAATAGAACATTTTCAGTAATGGGTAGAACATCTAGAGAGAAGACCAGTAGGAAATAGAATACTTGAATGATACTATAAATTCATTAGACAGACATGTATAGAACATACAACCCCCAAATAGGAGAACATGCTTTCTTCTCTAGTGCTCGTGGGTTATTCTCCAGGATAGGGTATATCTTAGGTCTCAAAAATAAATAAATAAAATAAACTGAAGTTCATATTTACTTTACAGAATACACGTTTTTCAAAATGTAGATAATATTAGTCATCTACTAATGGAGATAAAATTAGTCACTACATAGATGACTACATAGATGGTGAGTTAATACTTGTCAACTGCTTAGTTTATGCAAATAATTCCATTGGCTTTAGCACTTCATTTGCAGCTGACAGCAGGCTGAGGGTCATCTCTTAATTATCCCCAAACAACACTGTAAGAATGAAATTTTCTAGTCTATGGTGAGACAATTAAAGCTAAAAATCATGCTGCTTGTCATACATCACATAGTTAAGGTGGTAGAGTCAAGGTTTGATTTCAGAGCTGTTTCATCTCAAAAGCTATGCCTTACTATATCCAAGAAACTAAGAACGCAGAGGGAGAAATTCTTTACACTACAGTCTACTACTTCACCAATGACCTCTCCTTAAATTCCTTCTTCCATATTGTTGCCACTTGACCCCTGCTATTGAGGCAGGTGTCATCTGTGAAAATTACCAAGCAATGGAAAGAACATGCATTGCTATAATAATCCATCCTGAAAATGGTACTTTTAGGGGCATAGCAGCAAAGGAAAGAAAGTGATCAAAATTTTGTATGCTAGAAACCAAAGATATTCTAGATGCATGATTTCCAAGTATGATGTAAAGAGGACAGAACTCATGCGAAGCTAGTAGACAAATTTTGACCTCTTGATTTCATAAGAATTATTCTTCCAGTGAATGCTTCTTCCTATATCCTGTCACTGAGATGTTTCTAGGATTTTAATTATTATTTCTTTCATTATTACATGTATGGTCCCTTAGGGAGATGCTCCCAGTATTCAAGACTATTATAAATGTTGAGAAAATGCTCATTGGCTGTTCTCCTCTGTTGAAGGTAAGTCTGTAAGTTCTGAACTCGGCAATTAGGATTAATTCAATTCTAACCAATTTAATTAATTGCAGTTAAGATTAATGCAATCCAATCATTTTATTGAATTCTGTATTTAAAGAGAAGTTGAAGACCTTCAACTTAGATTTATTTGCTAGCACAATATTTTAATGTGTGAAGCTGTATCTCTGGTATATTTTCTTATTTTTATGCATATCATGTTCAAAACTAGCTAAGAATGTGCTCATTATAATGGGAATTTATAGAACTCATTCATTCCTCATTTGTTCTTCTTACACAGCCACAGAAAATTGGTTTTAACATTGTTCTTTTTAAATATGTATCAATGGATGGTGGACATTGAGCAGTATGAGGGCTTGGAGACATGATTTTTCCTTCAGTTTTTCTCCTTGAGAAATTCCTGAAATGTTAATACAGATGAGTCTGTACTTTCATACTGTATATTCCATCCTCCCAATGGTCTAAATAGATAATATGGTGTGCAATATGTAATAAACAGCACTTAGTCATCTGATCCTATGTTGTTGAGATCATCTAACTTTGGAGGGAATGGAAAAGCAATGGTCTACTATTATCTATAGCTCAGCTTTCATGGGGAGAGTCATACAATCCTCAGTTAGTCCATCAAAGATGAACTACCAAAAGAATAACTTTCTTCTGTCTGAAAGGGCAATCAAACTGAATTTTAAAAAGAAATTGAATAATAGAATAGATTATCATGGAGGCATCCATAAGAGGTGGTTAAGGATGTAATAAAGGAGTCAATTTACTAGTTTGCATGTCAATCCCATCAATCCTATCTGACCCAG
>PVIY010050839.1:0-15976 GCA_004026745.1 Myrmecophaga tridactyla
CTGAGCAGCTGTAGGATCTTAGGAACACTATTTAACTTCTCTGAGCCCTGGTTCCCCATCTATAAAATACGGACAACAACGTCTGTCTCAATGAAGAACAGATGAGATGCGAGTCCTATTTGTTGAATGAATGGACAGGTGAATACATAATATTCATGTATTCATAATACATAATAATATACAGAGGTATCTGGTCCATAAAAAGAATGTCCGTGGGCCCCCTTCTCGGCCATGCCTTTACCCGCTTTGATCTCATGAGTGAGCACCAGCCTGGTCCCCATATTGCACCCCACTTCTGACCGTAGCACTCCTACCCTGGGCTTCCCTGCCTAATGCCCAGCCTGTCCCGTGCACTGCTGCCCAGCTCCTGAAGCCCTGGGCGCCATTTCTGCTCCATTGTTTTGGCCTTCCTCGGCTGAGGCTGGAGGCCTGAACACAGCCTTGGCCTCAGCCCTGTTATAGCCCCAACCAGCCTGGCCATCTGTGATCCCCCCACCATGGAGAAACCTGACACCCCACTTCTTCCAAGCCCCCCACCCCAGCACCCACCAGCCTTCCCCAAAACCGCTCTGACTGCTCTGTGACCATCCCCCATGCCAGCCACCACTGTTGGGACCAGTCACTGCCCCATCCTGCCCTCTGGGTACATGGGCATCCTGGCTGTGATGGCCACAACATTCAAAAAAGAGTGGGGAGGGACAGGTCTCTCTATAGACAAGCTCATCAGTGGCAGTTGGGAGAGGCCAGATGAGGCGCACCTCACTTCCCTCAATAATGCCATAAGGGTCCTGGACATCTGAGTCCTCCTCTATCGCCGACTCAGGAGGTCCTTCTCCCAACTTCTCTTCCTCTCCATTATACAGCATGCTCTCTGCAGGGCCATTCCATCAGGACACAGCCACACCATCACAGCTCTCATCTTCATAAAAACATAAAATTCCTCTTTTGACACAAGGTCCCCTTCCAGGAACCACCCCATGCCTCTGCTCCCTCAACAATGAGCTATAAGCTCCACTTCCTCTCTTCCCCTTCCCTCTGGAGCCTACTCCCAAAAGGCTGTAGCTCCACCAGCCCACTACATCAGCTCTCATCAAGGACCCCAAACCAAAGTCCTCCAAGATGGTCAGCCCAATGGAAACTCCCACCCCTCTTCTTACTTGACCTCCCAGCAGCACTTACTGAGGTCCATTCCACTCTCCTCCACCTGTTTCTCCTCCTACTTTGCTAATGGATCCTCCCCATCTCCTTCGCTGGTTCTGACCCATATCCTTGCTTCTTTCTTTGTTGTCCCACTCCCTCCACTAGGTCAGAGTCATTGCTGTATCCCCAGGGTCTGGAGCATTGTCTGGCACATGGTTGGTGTTTCATGAACACTTGTGAATGGGTTAATGAGAGGGAATGGGCACCATTCTTGAAGACCAGTTATATGCCCCACTCCAAGGCCTGATGCTGGGAGATGGAGTGATTAAAGCACAGTCCCTTCCTTCAAAAGTCACAGCCTGGGAAAGGGGGTGGAGGAGAGTAGGATGCAGAAACAAATGGATAATAGCATAGTGTTAAAAGAAGAAGAATCAGATGAACAATAATTATTGAAAAATAAAAAGGAAGAACAGACATAGCACAGGAAAAAGTATGTCTAATATTACCTAAAGGAATAGAGAAGATGTTATCTGAGCTGTGCCGTGAAGGCCCCTTAAGTTCACCAGCAGCAGGAGGTGAAAGGAAGGCATCCAGGCAGGAAGGCCAGCAGGTGCAAAGGCACTGAGGCCTGGAGAAGGGGGCCAGGAGCAGGCAGTGGTCCACGCATGCTCTGGGAAATAAGAGTGGTGTGGCTAGAGAATCAAGTCACAGGGACAGAGTATCAGAAGACGATACTAGAGAGGTAGGGAGGAGCTGCGGCAGGAAGAGTCTTGGATGTCATGCCATAGAGCTTGAGCTTGATCCTGAGGCGATGGAGAGCCAAGGAAGGTCTTCAGGCTGGAATTTCACTTGTCTCCAAGACCCTCTTTGGTACCTGTGGGGGTAGATTTCTGGATGCAGGATATGCTGGCAGTTTGCTTCATACTAGGTAAGAAATTATGAGGGTCTGTAATGGTGAGTGGAGAAAGGGTAGATTCAAGGATGTTTGGAAAGAACTGGTAATCAGTGTGCTGAGAACTTGAGAGCAAGTAAGGAGCATCACCCCTGATGAGGGGCTGCCCCCAACCAAGACAGGAGGGGACCACATGTGGAGGAGGAGTGATGCCTCCAGTACGTCATCCACAGGAAAATCACAGGCAGAGCCTGGCACATCTTCCACTCATGCCCCTGAGTGGGGTCTTACCTCCACAGCAGCAAAGACAGGCCACACGCAGGGGCCCCCCTGAGGAGAGAGGTGAGCCCTTCCATCAGGTTGAAGTGCTTCCAAAACAACAAGAAAACCCAAGGAAGGGAAAGGCTGCATCTGCTCCCACACAATTTATTTGCCTCTAACAACTCAGCAAGAAGGATTATTTAGATTAATTACAGTGCATTGTCCTTCCCTTACTCCCTCCAATTATGGCTGTTTTCTGAGCCACCCCGTGGGAAAAGCAGCCCAACATCCAACTTGCTTCTCCTTTGGGGGCTTCAGGCAGCACCACTGTGGGTGTATGTTGTGTGTGTGTGTGCATGTGTACGTGTGTGTGTGAGAGAGAGAGAGGTAGGGGAGAGACAAACAGGGAGGGAGGGAGTCTCTAGTCCAACCCACACCTCCCCAGCAGCTCCCTTTGGTGAGGACCCTACGACACCACCCCCCATAACAACATGGCCCCGTAGGTACCTTGAGACCACAAGGGTGAGGTGTGAGCGCCAAGGTGAGGAGGACTTTGCCTTCCTGTAAACCTCCGTGCTAAGGTTTCACTTCAGAAATCAGGTCAACTCAACAAAAATGAAATCTCCAACGTCACTGCCCTGAACGACAAAGTCACTGAGTGACCAGTTCTCTGGGAGACCAAGAAAGCCAAGTCACAAAAACCACTTGTTTCCCAAAGACTAATTTGCTCATTGATTAGCCAATTCACCAAACGGCTGAAGACTTTTTCTAAATTTTATATCCATGTCACCCCTTCCTCTGCCCCATGACAGCGTTCCTGAACTTTCCCCTGCTTACCTCTTGGCATATAAAATAGCAGCAGAGAGGCAGGGTGGAGGAAGATACAGGGGCGGAGATGAGGGCTGGTGTAAAACCAAAACTTGGAAAACATTTTCAGTCATGCAGCAAACTGGCTATTCAGTGAGTCTCTCTAGAGCAAAGTGAACTGACGTGTGGCAAATGGGCCCCAAGCCACAGCTGAGGATGTCCAAACTGTTCACACATTCCCCACCCCCATCCCCGACTCCAGGATCAAAGCCCACGGGCCATTTGGCTATGGCTGCGGGGCCCAAGAGGGTCTTCAGTCAACTGCCAAGAGGACAGACTCGAGACAGCCCACAGTCCCACACACCTGCAGCCGACCACCAGCTGTCACCTCCCCGCCGTGTATCATTCTCCAAAAACTGTGCTTTGTACATAGGCTCCTTACATTCAGCAGCCACTCAGGCCCCACTTTTGACCTCGAGAGGCAGCTCCAGATCTTACTGGCCCTTTCCAACTCTAAAAGCCTATTTCCTCTACCCTGTCCCAACCCACACTGTCTCCCAGCAGACGATTTCTCCCCCTGTAGAGTTGTGAGTGGCACCATTAAGCGCCAAGACTCCCAAAGTCAATGCCACAGCCACATTTTCTGATCAGGAGAATATCCCCTGCAGCTTGGAGATGGGAACACTGGTTAGGCCTTTGGAGGGCAAAGACTGCAAAAGAGGGGGTTCTGGTTTGCCCTCAGGCCTGTGTCATCAAAAACCCCAGACAGGCCTAAGCTAAGGTTGTGGTGGAAAACCTCATGGGGGTTATAGCCATTAGGTCAAGGTGGGGTGCCCACCAATCTCCAGACTCAATCTTCACTCTGAGGGCAAAGAAACTCCCTCCAGGATTGCACACAAAAGACGGTGGGTTCAGCCCACAGGGCAAAGCCAGGAGACCTCCCATCGGGGCACATTGCATGCACATGTCCAAAGAACAGCCCAGCTAGTTCCTTGCCTTTCAACCACCAACACGTGAAAAGCAGACTAGTGAGGCAAGTCTGGCAGTCTGCCACCTCCCCTGCCCACCAGCCATGGGAGACAGCTCTCCCCCCTCCCCAGCTCCTCTATCCTCTCCTGAGCTCTCCCAGGAGCCAGATGGTACACTGAGCCTCTGCCCCCATGCTAACTCCTATGCCTCACCACAACCCCAGAAGAACTCACATTCATCCTCAGCTTTCAAGTGCATATACAAGGCTTGGAAAGGTAACTTACTTGTGCAAGGTGATACAACATACAGGTGGAGATCCATAATATAACTGGATTTCATTTGCTCTTGGCAGATGATGGGATTTGGGGGAGGTCCCAAGATACCTTAAGTTCTTCTTCTCCATGGGCCCCCCAGTCACTGCTCCAACTGTCCATGGGACAGTGTCTTTCCATCTGTTGTAAGTTCTTGAGTAGCCAAGGTTCACCAAATGGAGTCAAAATCCCAGTCAAAGGGGCCCTAGCCTACACAAACAGGTTCATCACTTATCAACAACCCTAAATGGCCCTCTTGGCCAAGAAAGAGTAGTGTGAAAACCAATGAATAAATGTTCTAGAGAATTTCAACCATTTTGGTGAAGAGAGGTCAGACAATGAAAAGCCACAACTTGATTCTCCCCAGAGGACAGTGAAGTAATCCAACTGCCCACACACCACCCCCAAAAAAGCAGTCATTCTCCCAAAAAGGCGGGAGAAGGAGTGGACTCACAGTGCATGTCCTCCTCATGCACAACAGGGGGGATGGGCCCAGGGTCTGGAACTAGAAAGACTCACAGAGGAGATTTTGACTCTCTTAAGAAAGGCCAGGACACCACTGAGAAAATGGAGCTCTGTCAACCCAGAAGTAGAGGCAGAGTCCAGCATCTGGGGCCCAGAAGCAGAGCAGAGCAGGAGCAGAGCTGGACAAAGAGAGGGGCTCCCCCCTCCATGGGTGGTGGCCCAGGTAGAAGGAGGATCCAGCTGGTCACAAGCAAAGGAAACTGGAGAGAGCCATGGTGGGTATTATGCCCGGGGTCCTGTGGGGGAGATGAGGTCTGCTCTGTGACCTCCTCCCCCACTCCCCTCAGAATATTTTACTGGCCAAGCAGACTGAGGCACAGCAAGCCCAAATGGCTCCCCACGGTCATGCTTGGGCGGGTCTGACCAGTGAGCTTTCCATGGTAGCCTGACTCTCTGCAAGGAAAGCAACTCTGAGATCCCACAAGCTGTGCTCAGAGGGCCCCATCATGACCACAAGCCAACCATCACCAGAACCATGGTCTACCAAGTGTGACTGTTGGGTCCTGGGGCCAAGGGGAAGGACCAGCTGGGGGGCCATGGTCACCAGCCCCACATCCTCACTGCCTTGAGCTGGGATGAGGCAGAGGGATGCTTTGTGGGGGGAAAAGCCCAAGTGCATCCACTCCCATGACTTCTCTCACATACTCCAAGGCTTGTCCACCAAAAGGTGCCATCTCTGAATGGGCTGCAGGCAGGAAGAGGGCACCTTCATGGCCCCTGCCTACCACCTACAGACAGGAATTGGGCCCTGCGTGTCCTGAGTCTGTGACCCAAACAGTAGCAGGCCCTCCTGAGATGGGCTGAAGGGACCCAGGGCCAGACATGAAAGGCCACAGGCTCCAGTAGGGACCTGAGAACCTCAGGGCTGGCTAACCTGCAGAAGACCTCAATGGCAAGGTGGGGGTTATGCAGAGGGCAACTGTGCCCAGCCCCAAGCTGCTGAGATACACAGTCCATGCACAAGGACGTGCCCAGAGCATGCAAAGGCAGCACACACGGCACAGGCATGATGCCCAGTAGGCTCCTTTGAGAGGGCTCTGATGAACTGGGCTGACACAGGAAAGCCAAGGTTTCTGAGCACTGTCTGGCCCTTGGCGCCAGATACCCATGGGCTGCATGCACACACACCCTGGCTCCACCTGCCTGAGCAGCACTCTTTTACTAAAACAAAATAAGATTAAAATGTCCTTCACCATCTCTCGGATCCTGTGGACATTTTCTTCCAAAGAAAATGTTCTGAGATACAAGCACCAGGTGGCAGCAGATAGCTCACAGCTCCCTGAGACCCTCAAGTCAAGAGAAGTTTGAGCTGTGACCCACACAGATGAAATGTGCACTGGATGAGGGGAGACCCTGGAATCAAGTAGGAGCCACTCTGTTGACACCCACACCAACAACCCAAAGGCCATGAACACATGGCCACAGACGTCCATCTCGTGTACATAGGCCAGGGGCTGGCAAGAGGCTCAGCACTGGTGAGCCATCTCTTTACACATGGTATGACTCTGTCTGAACTGCTAAAAGCCTAAGAGATGATGCTTGGGTGGGTGGAGAGAAAACAGAAGTGCTAATGTTGGTGGTGTGACTGCAGAGAGCCCTGAGGCTGCTCCACAACTCCCAGCATGGGGTCAAATGGTCTACTGGATGCCCAGAATGATTCTTTTAGTTTCTATCTCATTTCCCAGCAGAGGTACCAGAAGCAGGACACGTCCCCTGGGGTAGCCCAAACCTCAGCCCCGCTGTTCTGGCTTGTGAGCCCCTCCATGCAGCCTTCGCCTTGGAGAGCTTGTAGCCAGGCTGGATGTGGCAGGGCCTGGCTGGTCCCCATGCAGCTGCCCGTGAAGCCATGGCCCCCAGCGACCAGGCATCCATGGTACACAGAGACCCCTATTTTCATGATTGTAGGGGACAAGCTAGGACAGGGGCAGGGCTGCTACCACCTTGTTGAGAAAGCCAGAGAAGGACCAAGCATCCAGTGTGAATAGACATGAGCCCAGGAGAATAAGGGAACAAAGGCCACTCTGGGAGGGAGCTGACTTAGAGAGACAAATGGGGGACAATCGTCATGGGTCCAGGAAGGGGCTAGGGACAGGGCACCTGTACCCACCAGGATGGGAGGCGCTTGGTAGCCTAGAATCATGGGTCCACCCTTCCTTTCAGCATCTGGTGAAAACTACGGACTTTCCTCAGAGGAGAAGTAAAACCACAAGCATGAACATTATGGTAGTTTGGAGCTATTAGGTACCCCAGAAAAGGCTGTGTTCTTTGAAACCATCCCTGTGGGTGCAGACGTGCTGTGGGTGGGACCATCTGATTAGGTCATTTCAATTGAGATGTGACCCAGCCCATTCAAGGTGGGTCCTAATCCTCTTACCGGAGTTCTTTAAAAGAGGATAAAAGGTGGGGGAAAAAGACCCCCAGAGGAACTCAGAGAAAAAAAGACGGAGAAGCCAGAAGCTGAAGCAATGAAACCCAGGAGAGAAGGATCAGCAGGTGCTGGCCATGTGCACTGCCCTATGATAGAGGAGTCCAGGTATCCTTGAGTTGGACATTTTCATGGCCTCAGAATTGTAAACTTGTAACTTAATAAACTCCCACTGTAAAAACCAACCATTGCTGCCATATTGCATTTCCTCAGCTTTAGCAAACCGAAACACATACACACACACACACACTTTTTCAAACAATTTCAAGGAACTTATGAGATCAATGAACCCAGGAAAGACCCTCCCAAAAAGGGGTCTGTGCTGGTTTGAAAGGATGTATGTCCCCCAGAAAAGCCATATTTTAATCTAAATCCCTATTCGATACTGTATGTTTGAAACTGTAATCAGATCATCTCCCTGGAGATGTGATTTAATCAAGAGTGGTTGGGGGCTGGATTAGGTGATGACATGTCTCCACCCACTTGGGTGGGGCTTGATAAGTTTCTAGAGTCCTATAAAAGAGGAAACATTTTGGAGAATGAGTGACTCAGAGAGACCAGAGCAGAACGACATAGCCATGAGAAGCAGAGTCCACCAGCCAGCGACCCTCGGAGATGAAGAAGGAAAATGCCTCCCAGGGAGCTTCATGAAAAAGGAAGCCAGGAGAAGAAGCTAGCAGATGACGCCATGTTCGCCATGTGCCGTTCTAGATGAGAGAGGAACCCTGACCGTGTTCGCCATGTGCCTTTCCAGATGAGAGAAACTCTGACTGTGTTCACCAGGTGCCTTCTCACTTGAGAGAGAAACTCTGAACTTCACTGGCCTTCTTGAACCAAGGTATCTTTCCCTGAATGCCTTTGATAGGACATTTCTATAGACTTATTTTAATTGGGACATTTTCTCGGCCTTAGAACTGTAAACTTATTAAATTCCCCTTTTTAAAAGCCATTCTGTTTCTGGTATATTGCATTCTGGCAGCTAGCAAACTAGAACAGGGTCATATAGATTTTGTGCATTAACTAATAACAAATACTGATTAATAATTAATTACTGATTGGTACTTGTCTTGTTTATTCTTTACTTGGTTCTTATTCACTGACTCCTATACTAGACTGTAAACTCCATGAGGGCAGAAACTTTGCCTCATTCTTTGTGAATTCCCAGTGCCTAGAACAGAGCCTGACATGCATACAATAAATGCTTGTCAGATGAGTAAATGGATTTACAACTTCATGCCTCGGAACCGAAAGAGTCCAGCAAACTTGCCATGGCCTTGCTCCCGTTGTCAGTGAACCAGCAGGGGATAAACCCCACAACATGAAATGTACCCTTTACAACCCTGACTCAGAAACTTCGACCCTCCCCCCCCCCGAGGCCCGCATCAATTGTGCAATCAATCTCCACAAAAGCAGAGAGCCCCAGAGCTGAGTGTCAGCCTGTCTCCCCGGCCGTGGAGAAGGGAAGGGAGATGGTGGGAGGCAGAGAACTCCTGGGTCTGAAGGGGCTTCCAGAAATTCACGTGCTGAGGAGGTCGATGGCCGATAAGCCTCTCGCCCAAAGAAGGGGTGACTCTGGGCCGCTGAGATGTGAGGCAGTGATGGGGGAGTCTCCACATTGCCCGTCATTGATTGTCGCTAATGAATTTCTTTGTGGAAAGGAACAAACTGCCCTACAGTGAGCGCAGGGGCCTGCGTCTTCAGCATGCTAATGACCCTGTGTCTCAGTCCATCGAACTAGCGTCTCCCGGCTGCTGTTCCAAAACCGACAAGCTCGTCTGTGCCCACCTGATGGCTTCCAATGGGCCAGCAAGTTGACTAATAAACCCTAATGCAGCATGTTGATGAAGGAAGGAAATTATAACATTCAGATGAGAACCCGTGATGTCAGCTTCTACAGGATCGCAGTTCGCTGAGCTTCCTGTGTAGTGCATTTCAAGGACAATTTAGTTGAAACTGCTCATTGCATTCCCGGCCCCGGATAGAACATTATCCTGCCTGCTCCGCCCTTTCTCTCCTGCATGTGACAGGAATCCCAGCCAGCACGCCTCACTCACAGGGTGGATGCTACACAGATGGATTATCAAACCAACACGTCTTCGGAAACCATCAGGGATATGCAATCGTTTGAATGAAGTCAGGCATGATGGTTTCTTTGGCATGGAAATAGAGTCCCTTTGACAGGCAGCATGGGATCAGGAAAAGGCAATGGAATTTGTTTAACAGCTTTATTGGAGCATAATTGACACACCATAAATTGCACATATCACAGTGTACAATTTAATACATTTGGATTATACCCATGAAGCCACCGCCATATTCAAGATAGAGAACACAGCCATCACACACACAAGCCCCTAAATTTCCTCATGCCCCTCCCTCGTCTTTTCCTCCCTCTCCTGGTGCCCCTCCCCAGGCAATCACTGATGCACTTTCTGCCACTATAAAGTTGCTTGCATTTTCTACAGGTTTATAAAAGTGGAGTCATGCAGCACGCACTCTTTTTTTTGTGATTCCTTCCACTCAGCATAATTATTTTGAGATTCATCCAAATTGCAATGTGCACTGACAGTCGATTCCATTTCATTGCTGAGTAGTATTCCATTGTTAAGATGCACCACTAATTAGTCAATGGACCATTTCAGTTGTTTCCAATTTGGGATCAAATAAATTATGTTGCTATGGACATTTATGTACAAGTCTTTTATTTCTCTTGGTCAAATATAGAAGTGGAATGGCTGGGTCATTTGGTAGATAATGTGTTAAATGTTTTTGAAAAACTGCAAAATTCTTCTTTAAGTGGTAGTACTATTTTACACTCCCACCAGCAGTATATAACAATTCTAGCTGGTCCATATTCTCACTGATGCTTGGCATGGTCAGTAATGGATTGAAACATATTTCTCTGCACACAGATATTCAATTGTTCCAGCACCATTTGTCAAAAAGACGATCCATGCAAAAAAAAGAAAAAAAGAAAAGAAAGACTATCCATGCACCTCTGCTGGAAATCAGTTGCCCATATATGTGGGAGTCTGTTTCTGGATTCTTTACTTTGTTCCACTGATCTATTTGTCTATGTTTATGCCAAATATACACTACAGCCTCTTAATAAGTATTGAAATCTGCAGTGTCGGTCCTCCAGCTTTATTCTTCCATTTCTTCCTCCAAAGTTGTTTTGGTTATTTTAGGTACTGTGCATTTCCATGTGAATTTTAGAATCTGCTTGTCAATTTCTACCCACCCCCCCCACAAGAAAACATAAAATATATTGTCATTTTTATTGGGACTGTGGTGAATCCATAGATTGGTTTGAGAACAGATATTATAACAGTTCAATTCATGAACAGAGTGTATCTTTCATTTATTTAGATCATCTTTAATTTCCCTCAGGAATGTTTTGTAGTTTTCAACGTACAGGTCTTGCATGCTTTTGTCAAGTTTATCCCTAAGTACTTCATATTTTGATGCTACTGTAAACAGTATTCTTTTTATTTTTATTTTAGTTGTCCATCGCTAGTATACAGATACAATGGATTTTTATATTGATTTTTTTTGTCCTGCAATATCACTAAACTCACTAATTAGAGTAGCTTGTTTGTAAATCCCATGGTATTTTGCACAAAGATGACCATGTCATCAGTAAATAAAAACAGTTTTCGTTTTGCCTTTCTGATCTGGATGCCTTTTATTTCTTTTACTTGCCTAATTGCACTGGCAAGGACCTCAAGTAAAATGCTGAACAGATGGGGTGAGAGTTTGGGTGGCATCTTGTTCCCGAACTTAAGGGGAAAGTATTCCATCCTTTATCATGAAATATGATGTTAGCTGTAGGCTGTTGAGAGCTGCCCTTTTTAAGGTTGAGGATGTTTTCTTCTATCTGTCTAGTTTGCTGTGAGTTTTAATGCATTCAGATGCTGGTCTTTGTCAAATGTCTCCTCTGCAGCATTACTGTATGGACTTTCCTTTTTAGTCTGTAATTATTGTAAATTACATTAATTGATCTTGAATATGAAACCAACTTTGCATGGCTGGGCTAAGCCCCACTGCTCTCAATGAAGCATGCTTTTCACATATTGTTACTAATATTTTGTTGAGGTTTATTTCTGTGAGTATCGGTTTGAGGAGAATATTGCTCTATCATTTGCTTATAAGGCTTTTCTCTCTTTTGGTATCAGGGTAACTCTGGCCTCATAAAGTAGATCTGAAAGCATTCCCTCCTCTTCAATTTTCTGGAAGAGTTTGTGTGAAATCGGTAATATCTTTTCCTTAAATGTTTGATAGAATTCAATAGTAAAGCCATCTGGACTGGTAGTTATCTTTCTCAGAATTTTTTTTCCTAACCACAAATTCAATTTCTTTAATAGATACAGGGCTGTTCAGATGTTCTGCTTCTCTTTGAGTGAGTTTTAATAGTTTTTGTCTTTCAAGGAATTGTCCATTTCAGTTTAATTGTGAAATTTATTGGCATAAAGTTTTTCCACAATATCCTTATTATTGTAATACCAATAGAATCTGCAGTGCTGTCGCCTCTCTCATCCTCAATATTGGTAATCTGTGTCTGCTTTCTTTTTTTCCTAATCAGTCTAGAGGTTTATCAGTTGCACTGATCTTCAGAAGAGTTGGCTTTGGGTTTCATTTATTTTATTTCCTGTCTTTCTGTTTTCAATCCTGGTATGTAGTATTTCCTTTCCTTTGCTTATTTGGGAGTTTATTTGCTCTCCTTTTTCTAGTATCTTAAGTGGAAGCTGGAGTAATTGACTCGAGGACTTTCCACTTTTGTAAGGGGCACTGGAACTTGAAGTCACATAGCCATCAGTTCTCCCAACTTTCTGGCTGGCTGACCTTGGTCTAGTTAATTAGCCTGCCTGAAATGCAGTTTTCCCAACTGAGCAATGGGTCCAAAAATCCCTAATTTACCGGGCTGTTTGGATGATTAAATGAGATTTTTTTAAAAACATCAAGCTCAATGGCTGGCACATAATGATGGTTCGGTTAGTGTTTCTTTACTTCCCATTCCCCATGACAAGCAATAACACCAAGTGCGTCCTTGAGCCATATAATAAGTACCCCCACAGCCACCAGGCACAGAGAGAGATGCAGCCACATGAACTCACTTAGAGAGAAGCAAGCTGAGGTGCAGAGACTAACACCTGAGCAGAACCTCCTGTTCCTTGGTTCAGCTCTGGAGGTACAAGCTGGAGGAACCAAGGACCGAGAGGCAGGTTTTCCAGGACACCAATAGGCTGGGTAGGCATCCCAGAGAAGAGCTAAGAAAAGACCACACCGGGCTCCTTTTCAACTTTTACCTTAGCATTTGATCTTTGTTTAACAGATCCTTGGAGGACACGGAGTTCGGTGGGCGGTTATAGGAAAAGCATGGTCTTCGGAGTCCGACTTCCCTCTCTGTCCATCCCTGCTCCTGTGACCTCCAACAGATTACTCAACTCCCTGAGCTTCAGTTTCATCATTGACAAAATGAGGTTGATAATAATGCCAAAAGAATAAGCATGTTCTCTGTGTCAGGCGCTAAGTGCTACCTGCATGCTAGCTCTTCCAAACCTCAGGGGAAGGCTGTGGCTTCAATGCCTACGAGCAGTCAGACAGAGAGAGCTGGAGTCCCTTACTCAAATTCATGCTGGTTAGAACAGGTGGAGCTAGGATGTGAACTGCACAGAGCACCATCCTGCGCTGCTTGCTAATTACAATCTCCTCACAGGGTTGCGTGAGATTTAACAAATACATCCAAGGGGCACAATGCTGAACCAGGTCAGAAACTGTGAGCTCTGGGGAGCAGCCAGAGAGCCAGGGAGCCCCAGGCAGAACGGGTGACGCTCCTGTCAGCTGCAGAAGTGCTGAGAAGCCCCGGGACCACTCCTGGGCCTGCCCTAGTTCCAGGGGAGGTATTTATAGCACAGGAGGCAACACACCTGCTCAAGCTGAGCTGAGCCTGGAGCTCACATGCCCACAGAATTGACCGTTATTGGCTCATTTCCATACTGCAGCTACATGGGGGGAGTGATTCCAGGAGAAGCCCCCACCACCCATGTCTTAAGGAGACTTTGCAGCTGCTACCTAAGACACTCAGGTAGATATCAGAGCCCCGGAGACTATCCCCAGCCCTGACCGGTGGAAGAGAAATGAGTCTGAGAAGAAGGGATTGATTGTTGATGGTGGTGGGTGAGTGGTGGTGTGTGGGTGACAGCAACCAGGTAAAGTGACAGCAGGTGGGTGACGGGGGCCAGGTGGAGACTCAGGCCTCCAGGCTCTCGCCTTGCCCTGCTGGTCCTTTTGCAGGCCATAGCGGGACAAATCCTCAATAAGTAGTTACAATAATAAGTACTTATAATACATATGCATAGAGTAATGAATGAGTGACAACTACACACTCAAATAACATGCACGGCAGAGAGAACAGGTAAGCAGCGCACGCGCGCGCGCACACACACACACACACACACACAATACAGGAAGCTGTGAATATCTTCTCCCAGTGCCCAGGAGACGTCTCAAAAAAATATTGGTGGTGCCCTGGGGAAGGGGAGGGAGCTGAGTTTGATGGGATGTTCAAAGCAGAACTTTAGATTTCGACCTCGAATACTTCAGTACTGTTTCCATTTTTACAACATGGAAATAGACATTCTCATGCCCTGAGAAACTTCTTTATTTTTTAGGAAGCAGCCAAAGCTCTCGTTTTATCGCTCAGCTGAGGGAGAGCATGGGGTGTCAGGGAGAGCTTGTTGGGGCCGGGGCACTGGCCTGAGGCGGGGAGGGAAGGGGATGAGGAGGGAACCACAGAGACTGAGCCACCTTAACAGGGCGGCAAAGCTGCCAGTGCCCTCCCTCCCACGACATGCAGTGAGTTATCCATCGATACCTCGTTGCACAGATGGGAGATTAAATTAATCCAAGGGCACCAAAACAGACAGCAGAAGAGCTGCGTGGATTTGACCCAGGTCTGTAGCCACCAAAACCCCACCCCTGTCCCTGCACCAGGCTGAGGTCCCTCCTGCAGGGGGGCTGAGGGCAGGTGGGTCCTCCAGGCCCCGCTGTGACCAGGCCAGCGTGGGCTCAGGCCCCTGCCTCCTTCCAGGGAAAAGTCCAGTTCACTCCCTGCAAACCAGTCCAGCTGGAAACCGCAGCTGCAGCCACGAGAAAGACACCTCTTATGCCTGGCTTTCCCTGCCCTCACCCCTTCCACCACGTCCCCCTGAGCGCTCTGCCTAAGTCCTGCAACAGCAGTCCACTTCCTGAAGAAGGCAGAAGCCTGTGTGCTGAGGCACAGACTGAGGAGGGACAAGCATTTAAACTGCCCCTCCCCATCAAGGGACTCCTGTGCCTGTGGGACACATATTCACCCTGCCCCCACCCTAATCCCTAACCCACCACTGCCGAGAAATAAAGAGTAGCACCCACCGCTTTCGAGCACCCCAAATGTGCCAGGGCCTGTGCTAGGCACTTCAATTATCTCACCAAATTCACTGACAACAATATAAGGTAGGTACTAGTGTTATCTCCATTGTACAGATGTGGAAACTGAGGGTCAGAGTGGTCCAGCTAGGGAAGTGGCAGAGGCAGTTGAATCATGGGAGTACCAGATGTCTAGCACATGGAGACCAGAGGCACAGCCACGTTGGCCGAGCCCAGGAAAGCAGTCAACAGACTTCTTTGCAAAATACCTATTTTCAACTCTCCAGATCCACCCCGCCAGTATTTTCCTGCTGTCAAATCCCACAGGCATTTGAGGTCCCTTGCTGGGGTCTCTCCAGACCTCCTTTCTCTCCTCTGAAAAGACAGAGGGTGGGACAGGATCCTTTCTGAGGCTCCAACATTCTAGAATCCTGGAAATCCATGGCTGAACCTGGGCTCCCCACCTATCCCCTCCCCATTCTCTGGGTTGACGGGGCCACTGTCCTTCCAGGCAGGCTGCAGGGCCCGTGGGAGGGCATCCGAGGCCCACCTTTTTCCCCGCCTCCAACCAGCCTGCTCCCCAGCCATGGCCTGCCGCAAGGAGCCTCCCCTTACCCCTCCTCAATGGTCTCATGGCCACGCCCCAGAAGTCCTGAAACAGCCCCTTCTCTGCTCCCCACACTTGCAGTCTCCCTGAACCCACCATTGCCACTCCAAACACACACACACACACACACACAATGCACACTTCCAAACCACTCCACAGACTGCATGAAAAATACAACTTTCTACATCCCCAGTCGTGAACTTTCAATAGCCCCTATTGCCTACAGAAGAACTCCATTCCTGGGGACTATGGACATTTGGAGCCAGAAAACTCCTCGTCGTGGGGGCTGCCCTGGGGAGTATGGGGGCTGCCTTGGGGGAGTATGGGGGCTGCCCTGGGGGGGGGTGGGTATGGGATGTTTAACAGCTGCCCTGACCTCTACCAGTAAACGCCACTGACACTTGCCCCTCACCCAGTTGTGACACCCAAAATGTGTCCAGATATAACCAAACGTGCCTTGGGCAGGAGGGGTATGATACAGCCCCCGCCATGAAGAACCACCACCCTCTAGGATAAAGTCCAAACTTCCAGAAAGGGGACTTCTTCAGGCCCCTTTCTGCCCACACACATACCTAACTTTACTTCCCACGCCTCCCCAGTCTCAGAGCTTTGCAAATGCTGCGTATACGCCT
>PVIY010050840.1:0-15976 GCA_004026745.1 Myrmecophaga tridactyla
CTCTCTATTTAATAGTCAGAGCCAAAGAGGTTCAGACAAGTCCAGCTTGTACCAAGGTCAAGAGGCAACTTGCAAACCAAGCTGGGCCCGGGACCCTGGCTTCTTGGGCTCTCTCCAAGACTTCATGTCCTGCTAAGACCAATTTTATGTTCACCACAGCTCCAGCAGCCCTATTTTTAATCAAAGGTCCCAGCTTGAAGACATAAAGCTGAGTGCAAATTGCATGGCTTGTAAAATTGGCAGTTACTCACAAGCTGTGATTCTGCCCCTTATGAGGCCAATCCACTGGAGACCTCAGGTCTCACTGCACCGGAAGCCCTGACCCAAAACAGAAAACATGAAAAACACGGAGTGAGCTACCTTTTGTGTACTTGTTGCAGGTGGGAACAGCTAAGAACAGCTCAATCTCTCTCTGGCCGTCTCTGCCTCTATTTTTATCACTTTAACCAGCTGTCTTCAGTAATAGAACCTCATTGTTGAATCTGAGGGGTCAGAGTTCCAGTGCAGAAATAACAAAATTAAATACCTACTGGCCCTCAATAAATGTTAATTTTCTATTTCTTGCCACAATGACAACTCCTTTATAACAGACTGAATCAGTGAATCCCAAATCCTAATATTAGAGACTTTGGCCAGTTTCCAGGTATTCCAAGAGAAGTTCTTCCAGAATCTGGCAAGATGTCAAGAGCAGACAGTTGGCCACAAGTAGCAGAAAACTCAAATCGTCTAAGTGGTCCTGAATCTATTTTCTCACATAATAATGAGAGAGAGAGAGAGAGAGAGAGAGAGAGAGAGAGAGAGAGAGAGAGAGAGTTATCCTCTTAATGAAAACAGCATTTTGCTGGATGAAATATAAGGAGCATCACCTTAAATGTCAGAGAACTAAGTCGGAAGCAAAGGCTCAGGCCAGAGTTGGAGGGAAAGCCTGGATCCATAGATCCAGAAGGGTGAGCGGACCAGAGCACCAGAGCCCGTTTTCCCCCAGGGCATTTGCTGCCACAAGGACGCGTGAGCAGCTCTTCCCTGGCGTCCCACAGGGTCCCTCCCAGGGCTGATCCTCCAGCGGGCCCTCCTGTCAAGGTGAGTGTGAGCCAGAACCCAAACTTCCCTTTCACTTCCATCCTAGCTTGCTGGGTGCCTTCTACAGGCAGAGGGAAAAAGGAGAAAGGGGGAAAACGGTCCTGCGGGTTCTTGATGGCAGCCTGCCCTCCTTACCCTGAGTACACTGGCAGGCCAGGCACGCTTATGGAAGTTCAGGCCAGATGCTCGGTTTCGGGTGCTCGTGACTGGCAGTGCCCCAAGGCACCTGGCAGAGGCACATGCAAATCCTCTAAGGAAGCACGCCTTTATCCCAGGCCCCGGGAGTCCCCACAAAAGGCTTTTCAAGGACAGTGACCTCTGCACAAAGATAAAGAGCAAATAAGGAAACAGGCTGCTTGAGGAAAAAGCAGGTGGAAACAAGGAACAGCAGAAACAGACCCACACAACCTTTTTTTAGAATTATCAGATACGCATTGTAAAACAACTATGCCTGCTATGTTTACAGAGTTCAGCAAAACACCCAGAGGAAGGGGCCCACCGCTGTTGTCATTCATTCAAGGATCTGCAGTCTTCCTGTCTCTCCACCTTGCCCACTGTCCTCAGCAGCTCACTTGTCCTTGGCTAGCTCTCCTCACAGGCACAAGATGGCTGCAGCAGCTCCAGCTTTCACATGCACAGATCTTTCAGAGGCATAAAAGGGAGGGTATCTTTCTGTGTGTCTTTTTAATGGTACAGCCTCCCAGCAGACATCTCCTCCCACTTCATGGGCCGGGGTTCCATTCTTTACCCACAACTCCAAGAACCACAGCCAAGGAAATGGTTAGATTCGACCAACAGTGATTTAACTTCTAGGGTTAGGGGTGCAGGCGTCCAAGGTCCTGAAGCCAAGGGGTTGTGGAGGAGAATAAATAACTGAACAAATCTCAAGCTCTAACAGCAAGGTTAAAACACGTGGATGTGAGGGGACGAGGCAGAGGGAAGGGAGGGGACACATCTGCAATAGCCTCCCTCTCCAGGTTTTCAAAATGTGCAGTTTGCTAATGTACATTCTCTAATGGTGTGACTTTTGGCCTCTGGCCATTTGACCGCTGCTCCCAGTGGAGGATTTTATTTGTTCTCCTCTGTCAATGCAGATATTCAGACACAGGTCAGATAAGCACATGGCTTTTGTCATCCTTGTGGCAATTAACTGTGATGCACTTATTAAAGTTGAATGTGATTTAATAGTCATGTTTTTCAGACTTCATGTTATGTCTTGAGAAGAACTGTCACTCTGCATAACCTACTGCCAGGGCACACACAGAATTGGGGATGAGTTTCAATTTCTTGTCGAATACTGAATTTTGACAACTTGAGTTAAAATACACTACAAAAACTTGCAGAAGAAAACAATTCGAATCAATGGATGGAAGTTAAAGGAAAGGAACAGGTAGTGGTGGCCTTTCTGGGGTTGCCAAAATAATATCAAGCTTGATATCACAAAGGCGTGCCCTTTGTCCTCGGCCCAGCGAGGCTGAGGAGGGCTGTGGGGCTCTCCTGGGGGCCAGGGAGGGCCACAGCTCTCCAGTGCCTGCTCCCGTACCTATACGCAGAGCCTTTCCTCCAAGAACCCTGGGATATTAGGGTGACCGTTTATCCCCAATTCTCTGCTGGCACCTGCTGTTCTTTCACTCTAAGACAGGTGCAGGTTGGGAAATTCTATGGCCACCTGTGGTAGTTAGGTTCAGGTGTCAACTTGGCCAGGTGAAGGCACCTAGTTCTGTTGCTGTGGACATGAGCTGATGGTACGTGACCCTCATCTGTTGCTGATTACATCTGCAGTCGGCTAGGAGGCGTGCCTGCTGCAATGAGTGACGTTTGACTTAATTGGCTGGATGCTTAAATGAGAGACTCAACGTAACACAGCCCAAGCAGTTCAGCATACCTCATCTCAGCACTTGCAGCTCAGCTCAGGACTTTGGAGATGCAGAAAGAAGTCACCCCAGGGAAAGTTGTTGGAACCCAGAAGCCTGGACAGAAGACCAGCAGAGACCACCCTGTGCCTTCCCACATAAGAAAGAACCTCAGATGAAAGTTAGCTGCCTTGAAGAACTAACAAAATAAATCCCCTTTTATTAAAAGCCAATCCGTCTCTGGTGTGTTGCATTCTGGCAGCTAGCAAACTAGAACACCACCCAACTCACAATTATGTCCTCTCACTCTGCTCGCACATATTTTCCTTATCCGAATCTCAGCATTTCGGGGTGATTGGCATGTCCCCAGGAAAGCCAGTGTTGGGTACAGAACTAAGAAGGCCACGGGGACCCGTGTCCCTAAGCCCCCACCTACCCTGCGAGCTGGGCAGTAAACCTTCTCTCCTGAATTACCGTGGGTTCCCCCTGAAGGCTCCTTCTTATGATGACAGCCAGATTTTGCTTTGGAATTCAATATTCTCTCTGGAATCGTTCCCTCTACTTTCGCCTGGTATAAATGATGGATCCTACACACCAGAACAGGGAATTAACCATTTGCCAGGGGGTCTACCTTTCAGGGGACATTAAACAGGAACATTTCGAATAACCTGTCCGATCCTGACATTCTATGGTACTAAATGTCTAAAATTGTGCTAGGTAAAACACAACAGATGTAATGCGCACTCTTAAATTACTATTGAGACCTGGATCTCAGAGGGAAGAGAAAGTAGCCAGGAAATCTCTGTGGCGTTTTGTAGTTCCCTTGCTGAATGGCATCCACCGATAGCCCCTGGGTTTGTCCTAGCCCCTGGGTTTGTCCCATTCATGCAAAAACCTGTCCCGTGTATAATTTTGTGTCTTTGGCTTTCAGAAGCTGTCCGTCAGCTATTTGGGGCTTATGTGAAAAGCTCCCAATGCTTTCACCTTCTAGGATCACCCTTTCCTTTCCTATCTACATAAACAGATTCCAGCCCTAAGTCCAGCTCCGTGCTGGGTGCCGGGAGCACCCCCCAGGCACCCCCTCCTGGGCCTCGGGGCTGGCAGGTGAAGGCTGTCACCTGGGCTGGCATCTGGGCATTGTCCTCTGAGAGCGCTGCCTCGCGGGGCAAAGTCTGTCCCTCTGGCCTTCCTGCTGACTCAGTTCCAGTGGCCCCGGCTTCTTGCTTCTGTTCCAGCATACTAGGGACACTTCCTGCAGGCCATCTGCTCAGCTGGCGGCTTTGCTTAGATTGTCTTCTCCCAGCTGTCTGCATGCCCAGCTCCCCGGCTCCCTTCAAGTCTTTGCTCAAGCCCCCTTCTGGGGGAGGGCCCATCCTGAGCACACGATATAACAACCCTACAGTGTGGCCCACCCCCTCCACCCCCAGCACCCCCAGCTCCCCTGACCAGCTCCACTTTTCTCCCCCAAAGCACTTTTCCCCTGCTCACCTACTCTACGCCTTCTCGTGCACCAGCTGGAGGGTTGCTCACGGGCCAGGGGGCTTTGATTTGCTTGCAGATGTTTTCCAAGCACATAGGGGTACTTGGAAAAGAAACCTTTGTTGACACAAAAGGACAAACATTGTATGGCTCCACTTACATGAAATACCGAGAATAAACAAATGCCTAGACAGAAAGTAGAACAGAGGTGACCGGTGGGCTGGGAGAGAGGGAATGGTGAGTTTCTGCTTCATGGGTGTAGCGTTTCTGTTTGGGGTGGCGAGAAGGCTTTGGTAAGGGGTGGTGGCATAACGTGGTGAGCGCCACGGAACTAACTGTACACCTAAAAGTGGCTAAAATAGCAAATTTTGTTCTATATATGTTAACACAACAAATTTTTTAAAAATAAGTTGATTAAAAGAAATAAAGAAAAAAGCCATTTCTCTAAAAAAAAACTTGAATTTGATAAATTTTTCATTAGCTTACATAGGGATGTGATTTCACTCTATTTTTATGATCTAACTCTCTGACATCAAAGAGTTAATTTCCTTTACATGTTAGAGTTCTTACACTGCCTCGTAATTCTGAGTCTCAAATTTGAATGTTGTGGCATAACACCTGGCATGTTTGACAAATGGTGCGAAATCATTTTGTTCACACTGTAGTTAACTGTAAATAATTATTTTCAGTGGTTACCAAAAATGATTTTATTTTTATAAATTAATTTCATATTCATTTGCTGGATTCCTTCTTTAGTTTCAGAACAATTAACAGATTTAAAAGAAGACCAAATTTTCATTGAAAGATAGAATTCAAACTCAGTATATATGTCTTACACGAACTAAAATTTGTACTTATCAAACAAAAATATTGTCTAGCCCACATTCGGGAGAGGGGAGGTAGGCTCCATCCCTTAAAACAAAGAGGATCAAGAATTTGTGGACATATTTTTAAAACCACCACACAGCAATTATTTAGAACCATCCAACAGATTTTTGTTGCTGTTGTTGCAGAGAACATTTTATCAGTGACATTGCTTGGAGGTGCTGGGTAAAGTTGATAATAAAAAGCAGAACATCTTGCCATGGTTTTTATGTCTTTACATTCTTCACGGACTTGAACTGTGGCCTCACCACGCCCGCGTCCCTGCTGGTGCTTCCCCCACCGAGGTGGGAAACCAGGACGCCTTACGTGTGGGTCTTTGGGGAAATCCTACCTGGTTCGTGTTTGTCATTTTAGCCACTTAGCAGGCAAACGCCCTTCCGCTTGGGAAGCTGGAGGAGGTAGCCATTCCCTTTTCTAATTCCCCAGCAACTACGTCATGGACCATTCACCCTCAGAGTCTCCCCTGAGATGGAACCGTGAAAGGTGGCACAGTTGTTCATTTAGGATCTTGGGAAGGTTTGGGCAGCCCAGAAGCTCCCACAAGCATGCCGAGCAGACCGTGGCAAGCTGATGGAGGTGTGTGGTAGTTAGATTCAGTTGTCAACTTGGCCAGGTGAAGGCACCTAGTTCTGTTGCTGTGGGCATAAGCCAATGGTACGTGAACCTCATCTGTTGCTAATTACATCTGCAGTCGGCTAGGGGGCGTGCCTGCTGCAATGAATGATATTTGACTTAATTGGCTGATGCTTAAATGAGAGACTCAACATAGCACAGCCCAAGCAGCTCAGCATTCCTCATCTCAGCACTCACAGCTCAGCCCAGGCATTTGGAGATGCAGAAGGAAATCACCCCGGGGAAAGCTGCTGGAACCCAGAGGCCTGGAGAGAAGGCCCCAGAGATTACCCTGAGCCTTCCCATGCAAGAAAGAACTTCAGATGAAAGTGAGAAGCCTTTCCTCTGAAGAACTAACAAAATAAATCCCCTTTTATTAAAAGCCAATCCGTCTTTGGTGTGTTGCATTCCAGCAGCTAGCAAACTAGAACAAGGCGTCTCTTTTCTAACCCTCCAACCTTCCTCTGTTGGTTCCGTGAGCTGCCTCATACCTTCCTAGAAATTTCCTTTTCTGCTTATTTTCACCGGAGTCTTGTTATGTGTAACCAATAATCTTAATACACCCTGCATTTTGGTTTTTGGCCCAAATCCCTGTTGCAGTTTGGCTTCTTATGTTGACCTTTTTTTTCCCCCTCTCTCTCTTCCTGTCCGTTCATTCATTCATTAAATATTTACAGGTTGCTCTTGTATGCCAAGTACTACATGCTTATTAGACGTGGTCTATTAAGCTTAGAGAAGTCCCAGCCTTGTCCAGGGCAGAACAGTCTGAAAAAGAGACAACTGTGGTAAATGCCATGGCAGAGGGTTCTATGAAAAGCAAACTCAGATGCTGGGCGAGGAGAGAAATTCAGGGACGTTTCCCACGACCACTGATCCTTGAATTATGTCTCGAAGGATAAACCGGAGGCAGACAGGGAAGAGGAGAGGGAATTCAGCTGATCAGAACTTCGTGTTGCAGAACCAGAGTTCAGTGTATGCACATAAAGGTCTAGGTAGGGAGTGGCAAAAGTTGAAGCTAAGAAATAAGTAGAGGCCAGTGTGGTATCTCTCACTTAGGAATTTGGACTTTATCCAAACGACAACATGTAACCATTTCAACGGAGAAAACAGCCAGTTTTTGAGTTTGATTGCTCCAGCCCCGCTGCACACAGAACTGGAGTGGGACGAGGCTTAAAGGTAAGAAAACCAGATGTGAAAGGGTTAGAGGTGTGGACAAGGCGAAGACAGGAGTGAAACTGCAATGGGAAGGTCAGGTTAGACTGCAGTCATGGTGGCTGGCCTTGGACTTCTCCGCTCAGCCGCCAGTGGGCCAGCTCCGGAGGCCGGAGACGGGCCTGCAGTGGCCACCAGCGCCTGGTGGGGGGGTGGCACGTCTTCGGGTCACCTGGCAGTGTCCAGCCTGCTGAGGAGCCATCCAAGCACTCTTCATTGCTGCTGGGGGGGTGGTGGTGGTGGTGATTTCTAGCATTTTCTTTTGACTCTTTCTTAGAATCTGTGTCTTTGCTCACATTTCCCATCTGTTCTTGCACGCTGTCTACTTCTTCCCACACACCCCACAGCATATGAATCACAGGGATTTAAAGATGCCTGTCTGATGATGCCCAAAGCGTCACACGTCTGAGTCCAGTTTGTCTCTGCAGGCTGTGACTTTGCTTGCCCTTCATCCAGCCTTTAATTTGTTGTTGAAAGCCGGACACAGTAGGAACTGAGGCAAATGGTGTGAAAAGGTCCGCTAGATGACCTTTAGTGGGAGGTTTCCTTGCTGTGGCTGGGGGTCGGGCTGCCTTTAAGCTGTTGTAGCTGTAATCCCCAGAGGCTTCAGATCCCTCCAGCGTCCTTGTTTCTGTCTCCTCAAGTAGAATCCGTGCCTGGCGGCGGAACTTCACCCTGTCACTGTCCCCCCTGCAGCCTGTGCTGCTGCAGGAGACGCTCTGTCACCCTGTAATTAACTCTCCGTCTTTGGGTGGGCCCGTCTCCCTGGGCTGTGACCTTCACAAGCCTTTCTTAGCTTTTCTGTTTCCTCCCTTGGAGGGGGAGAGGCAGGGCTGTGTCCTTCCCCAGGTGGGGAAGTCCCTGCCCCGAGAGTGGCTGCTATTTTGCTCTGGGCCGTTTCAGAGGTCACCGCTCCCTCCCCCTGCTGGGGCCAGGAAGGGTCTTCTTGGGGCGTCACTGTGACAGTCTCCTGGGGTTTCTGGAGGTAAAGCCCTTGCCAAGAGGGGCCCCTCTGAGGCCACAGCCCCCGAGGGCTTCTCATGCTCAGGCCGGCGCACACTCGGCCTCCAGCAACTCAGTAAAATGGCCATGTAAGGGTTTCTCCCCCGCAGCGCCTTGTGCCCCACGCAAGGAGGGAGCTGCTGCTGAGCTCTGGACCGAATTCTCGAGGGCGAGGCTCTCATCACCTGAAGACTTCCTGCACGTACAAATCTATCCATTGTCGGGGCTCCAGGGTGACGGGAATAAAGTAACCACAATGCACCTGGCCCCAGCGGCCTGGCTGAGACCAACGCCGTCCCCTTGCGGGTCCAGGTGGCCAAGGCTGGGGCTTGGCAGGTGCTGCCACCAGGCAGCGACGGCTCCGCCTCCCCACCTGCGGGGGTGCCCCGAGGAGAAGCTGAGCTGCGGCAGAGGCGAGTACAGGAGGAGACAGACGAGAGGCACTTTCCAGCCTTGGAGGGCTGCGCTTCCCCATATAAAACCCCATGGGGAGAAAATGTCCTGCCCTTTCAGGCAGGGACAAGAAGGAAGAGAGGTGGGTGGCAGGGGAGGGGACTCCGGGAGGAGCTCTCTGTAGCTCTCCTAGCCCAGGGCGGTGGCCCGCAAACATGTCCCTGACAGAGAGCACAGGGGCTCCACTCTGGGTCTCACTTCCCTATTTTGGGTGTACAGTCAGGAGATTGGACTGAGGGATTTCTCTGATCCGGGCGGTTTCATCTGGGTATAAGGTGCAGGTACAGCCACCCTGTCCTCCCCGGCCCTGCGCCCTGATTATTTCTCCATTCTTGAGATAACTTCTCTAGATAAGGCCCCTCATTGCCTCCCAGCACCAGGTGGCCACCCTGTCTTATCTGATAACCCAAGAGTGTCCTCTTGCCACATGCTTGCTGACCCAACTTTAGGGTTGTTTCTTTCAAAAGTTTGTAATGAACATGGATGACTTTGCAAGGTATTGCTTTATGGTTTCATTTCTCATTTCTTTTTAAGATAAGCTCTTTTTTTTTCTTATTATAAGGTAATATGTTCATTGCTGAAATGTGGAGAACACAGAAAAATATGCTGGCTATGGTATTTAATTTGCAAATGAAAATTGCTCATAAAGCCATCACTCAGAGATAACTGCTACTAACATTTGATATACTATCTTACAGGTTTTGCCTTATGTATGCAATGTATACTTATTTTTTTTTAACAAAGTTGGGTTTATACTATATACTTTTATGGCTCCCCATCCTTAGGGGCTTAGTGTGGGGCTATGGCTTAATGTCATAGCACAAAAATTTTGTCATGTAATTAGATATTATGTAAAAATATAATATGATGGTCTTTTTAAACATACCTTAATACATATACATGAGTCCCCTATTATATTATAAATAAATTAAAATACATACACACAAACATTTAGTAATATATTTAGGTATTTCCAAATGAAAAACAACCTTGTGATCAAAATACAAGTACCTTCATTGTATAAATTCATTATTATTTCACTAGTACAACTGGCTGGGAGACAGTGTATAGTCAACATGTTAATGGGTTTAACATATTGTTAAATTCTTCCTCTGAAAAAGGTTTTACCAATTTACTTTTTACTAGCAGTGTCTGAGAATTTGTTCATTTCACTTCAGCCTGGCCAAATGAATTTTATCTTAAAACAAAATCTTTGCTCATTTTGGATATAAAAGATGATACTTTATCATCCAAGTGTGCATTTATTTGATTACTAGTGAGGTTGAACGTCTTTTTTCCCCTCTTTTCTAGCAGAGTGCATTTCAGATAGAATTGCAATCAGATTGGGAGTCACACCTTTTAGACTACTTTTATGAGTATAAATTTTCCTATTTCTGTCATTATTACATATCATATTTGAATGTTATTTTAGTCATAGTTTGCTGAATATTCTGGCACATTTATTTTAAGTGATTCAGGAAGTCAGAGCATGTAGTAATAAATTCGGTGTCTTAGAAAAATAAACATGTCAGATAATTATTTTGTGTGGTTCCCAAGGGCAGGTTTAGTGTACAGTTCCGTAATTTGGGAGAACAGAACAAAATCGCCTATTTCATTCATTTGAGAAAGATTGATTGCATGCCAGCCACCATTCTAGCTGTGGACCGTCACAAATGAGTCAGCCATGGTCCCTGCCTGCATGGAGCTTGCGTTCTAGTGCAGGAATTAGGTGAGTATACAGACAAAGAAAATAATATCAAAATGTGAAGGGCTAAAAGAAATCAAACAATAAATTAAGAGAATAGCAGAAGCAAACCCACTTTCCTACTTTGGGTAGGATGATCCCAGAAGACTCCTCTAAGGTGACATTTAGCTTAATCCCAAAGAAAGAGAAGGAACTGCCCATGGGAAGAGCAAGGGGGAAGCAGAGGTAGGGAGAAAGCATTCTGGGAAGTTAGCAGAGCATTTCCAAAGGCCCTAAGCTGGGAAACAGCTTGGTCAAGAAATAAGAGCAATTCAAGTGTAGCAATCCTGATAGTGGGAGAGACTTTGGCTGGCGAGGTGGTGATGCATGGCCTCTCAGGCCATGGAGAGGAAGCTGAGTTTTATTCTAAACTCAAGGTTTCAGGCACGGGAATGAGGCAATTCTATATCCACGTGAGGAAGACCGTGCTTTGCTGCTGTGGGAGAATGGATGAAAGTGGAGTGAGAGCAGAGGTGGAGTGTCCAGGTAAGAAACTGTGGCAGCGATCCAGCTGAGAGGCGATGGGACCTGCACCAAGGAGCTGGATGGAGGAAGACAAATCCTCTAAAGACGTGTATACTGTAGAGCCACGGATTTACCCAGCTGACTTTGAACGCTCCCCAACTCCCACACCCACGCCTGTTAAAAATGGGACGGACCACTCCTCTTCAGAGAAGAAAGGGGTAGCTGCACAAGAGGAATGCTAAGTTCTTCTCCATCACATCTCAGGCACTGTGGGCACATGAGCCTGACCAAGCAAGATTCAAGTTCAAATTGGAACATGATCCAACACCTGCCAAGTATCAGACCCTGTTCCAGGAGCTTTCCTATATATCCTATTTTCCCACGATGGGAATGACGACAAATCAAATTTGAGCTTCCATTCTACTGATGGCGAGAAGTCCATTCTTCATTCTCTGGGCTCTCCCTTCCTTGAACAGGGGTACCTACTTAGTCAAAAGGAGTTAGTCCTGTTCACTGGTGTTTGGCAGAAAAGAAATAGAGGTTTCAACCAAGGTCCTGACCTCTGCTTTGGTGAGGCTGGTACAGAAAACATGGAGTCCAAGTCCCAGGTCAAAGAATCGACACTGCAGAGCACTGCAGAGACCAGAGGGAGGTGGGTGAAGCAGGGGGTGGACGCTAGGTTAGGCACAGCAATGCTTAGCCCCCCACCACACACACAGGTGATGGGTTCCCAGTTATAACCCTAGTGACAGATGCTTTCTGTCATTTCTGTATTTACAGTTGAACAGTCATTTCTCCTAGGGAACTCCAAGGCCAAGCTGGTGGGGGAGGGGAGGGTGCAGCCTCTTTACGTTGTTCTAACACTCTCTTAGGACAAGCTAGGCCTTGATATTGAGCCTGGCTTAACAGTCCAATCTGTTTTACCCCCTTCCACCTCCACCTCCTCCACCACCGCCATCATGGTGGAATTCTTCCTGAAGGCCATTATTGTACATTTCTGACAATTGAGCTTCAGTAGGACCATCTCAGCTGTTAGAAATGTTGTAACAACTTGCAACTTCAAGGGGAAAGGGTCAGGACTTCTGATTTACCAGGGAACTGCCTGGCCCCTTTTCATTATCTGCCCATTTCCTCTCCACGAACCTTCAAATTCCATTCACCAGTGAGCCAATGGCAAGACAGAGCCCGCAACCTTAGCCAAAGCTGAGAAAGAGTTGTCAGGCTCAATTGCCAAGTACCCAGAAAGACTAAAGGATATATCAGTTATATTTATGGCATGAAAGCTACAGAATTCGGTGGCCAAAAATTCAGGGATGGTTTCCAGGTCACTGACTCTGCTGACTGGACAGGTGATTTCACAGACTAAAACAGGGATCACAGGAGGGCATTGGATGTATGAGGAAGATGTTGACGTCTGTTTTGGACATTTAAAGTTTTTCCAAAATGCTCAAACAGAAGCTCTGAGGGTCAAGTTCAAGAGAAGAGGGTGGAATTGAGGTCAGAAATCTGGGTGTGATCTGCATATTTGTTGTAGTTGAGTCACAAGTGTGGATGTTACCGGTAGGGGAGAAGCAGAGAGCAGAGATAAAACCCCATGAGGACAATCATTTAGATGAAAGCCTGTAGAAGAGGCTGAGAAGGAATTCCTCAGAGTAGCAGGAAAACAGTGTGCCATGGAAGCCAAGAAGGAATTTGTTCAACAGTCTCCAAAACAACAGAGGTGAAGTAAGACCAGGGTGGAGGTTAGGGCATGAATTTCTCAGCTAGGTAAGACCTATTCAGGTCTGTTTTGGTGTGGACTGACCAAGTTCATTTGATCAGATTACATTTCTTTTCAATAATTTGTGCTTGGAGTTTTATTACATTTGGCTCATGTATTGGCAATCTCCTACTATGCAGTAATTGTTAGAACTAAGTCTTTTTGTCACGTTACTTTGCTGATTTTATCAGAAACTAAAACTAACTTTCTTCTTGAAATCAACAAACTCTAGTAGCTTCTATACTCCATTTTGGCTTTTGCCACTGGAATATGGCACTGCCCAGCACTGGACAGGATCATTTGAGTTCAAGTATGTCTATTTGTGTGTCAGGAAATTATTCAATTCTCCCGTCACTTTTTATTAGGATACTATGAAAAGTTCTTTCAAACAACATGATATGAAATCATCTTCCCTTGGCTTAAACATATCATTTAGTCCACTTCTTTTCTCATTAGTCTGAGATTATTAAGGTTGTTTTACTTGGTGCCAATGTGATCATAGCAGAAAAACAAATGCAGACACTAAATTCAACCAACAATACTTGGTTTTAAGATAGTTTAGAATATATTTATGTTAAAATTTTCAGATCATTAAACTAAAAACATACAATGCAAAATTCCTCCTGGAGTCCATACAGAAGCATGTACATGGATGTTTTTTAGCAGCATTATTCACAATAACCAAAAGGTAGAAACAATCCAAATGACCTTCAGTGGAGGCATGGATAAATAAAAGATGGTCTCGCCATAAATGCAATATTATTCCGCCATTAAACAGAATGCAGTACTGATCCAGGCTACAAAACGGATAAACCTTGAACCCATATTAAGCCAGTCATGAAAGACCATGTTTCACACAATTCCACTCATATCCAAGTCCAGAATAGGACATTGATAGCGAAAGAAAGAAGATGATGGTTGCTTAGGGATGGGGAGGGTTAGGGAGATGGGGTGTGACAATTAAAGGATATGGGGTCTCCTCTTGAGGTGTTAAAAATGTGCTACAATTGACCGAGGTGATGGTTGCACATCTCAGAATAGATTAAGATCCACTGAATTGTACACTTTAAATGGGTGAATTACATGGCATGTGATGCGTCTCAATAAAGCTATTTTTAAAAATCCTCCTGGAGACCCCTGTAAGAATAGACTTGTTGACGCAAGTTTTGGAAACACTGCCAGGGAGAGTATGCCAAATGAATGGCCACTTTGTCCTTTCAAGCCAAGAATCTATTTTCAATTTCTTCTCGCAGAGTCTTTGGAGGCGGCAGGCTTAGGCTGGGAGCCTGTAGGGAGTGATGAGTCGATGTGCTTACTGGACAGTAGGGGTGTGTGATAAGTCCCAGATACTCGGTTTTAGAATTGTTCTTTACTCCTGTTATCTCTTTCCATCTTTTCTCCCCAAATGCACTTCTTTGATGATTGACCACGGCATGTTAACTTCTTTTGTTTCATCCACAATGCCCCGCCTAGTGCCAGATTTCAACACAGTCCCTAAGGCTTCTTTAATGCATACACAACCACTTGGCATTCGAAAAGAGAGAGAAAGGGGCCTGCACAGTGGCGGCTGTCACCTTAGAAGCGGCAGCAGATCCACGATGAACGCCTGCCTCTCTTCTCCGCGCAGGAAGGCTGGGTGCAGCCAAACCTAGAGTATGTCGGATGCTCATTCTTTCTGCCCCATAAGAACATCTTCTAACTGCACTTTTTCTTTCCTGTTGGTTTTCACGAGAAAACGTGGTCTGGGATGTGGACGTCATTAGAGCTATTTCTGGATCTTTCCTTTTCCTTCTGGGAACTCGAAGGGCTTGCACTCCTCCTCCACGCCCTCTCGTGGCTTATGTGGCCAATCGACTGTGAGCAGGAGTCACATGTGTCATTTCCAGGAAGAAGACTTCAACAGCGGTGCCAGGCTGCCTGTGTCCCTTCCTCCTTCCTGAGGCGGGCAGCATCCAGCCTGTGTCCTGGAAGGAAAATGACAAGGATGAAGCCCCACTGATGCACACGTGGCTTGAGTGATAAATAAACCTTTGCCTTTTCAAGACACTAAGATTCAGGGCATGACCTTGACCTTGATTTGAAAGACCACCAAACACCTGACATGATCATTTTACTCCCTACCTGAAAGGTTGTGGCAGGAGGGTCTAAGGCAGCCAAAAATTTTAGACGTGGATGCAGCCAGCACAAAACCAGATGTTGTGTTAGCAAGAATAACAAAGATATACAGTGTTTTGCATAGATTTTTTTCACTTCTTCTTAGTGTCCCTGTATCCGGCACTGACATGTGGCCGTGGAGTTGCTGAGTATCAACAAATTCACTCAATATGGGCATCGGAGAAGGCCATTCTGTGGTCATGACCGGAGGAGACAAAGATCTCTAATCTGGTTGGCACACAGACAAAACATGAACTTTGCCTAAACCGCGAAGCGCTCCGGCGGCTGCTGCTTTTTCCTCACCTGGCCTGCGCGCCTTCCGAAAACGGCTCGCGGGGACGCGCAGTCACAGGATCACCCGCTCTCCGTGACGGCGCCCAGGGCGGGGCCCGCCCTGCTCCTGCCAGCGGCCCCAGTCCCAGGGCGCGAGCACCCCTGGACGGCTGCGGGGACCCTCCTGCCCCTGCGGGCGCGTCCCGGCCGGCCTGGCTGGGGGCCGAGGTGTGCACAGACCCCACGACAGGTGAGGAAACGGAGGCTCGGGGGGCTCGGACGATTTGCCCAAGGTCACCCCGCGGGCAGGAGCCAGCGACCACCTGGACCCCAAGCCCGAGCACTCCGGCGCGAGCGCCCTCCAGCAGCCTCCACGGCCCGGCCCGCTGGAAGGGGCGGCTCACGCGCCAGCGACCTGCCGGGACACCTTCCGCGCGCGGCTCAGGCCGCAGAGGCGGGGAACCCAGCCCGCGTCGCCGCAGGGCGCCCGGAGGCCAGTCCCCGGCCGCGCGGCGAGTGACGTCGGGCCGGGCCAATCGGCGCGGGGGCGGCGGCCGCGGGGCCCAATGGAAAGCGAGCACAGGACGCGGCTGGGGGCGGGCCCTCGCGGGGGCGGGGTTCGGCCCCCCATGATGCCCCCTGGGCGGGGCTCTCCTCCTCCCGGCAGGCGGCCGGGCTGAGTCACCCGAGCCGGGCCGCCACGCAGCGACCTACCGACCGGCCGCGGCCGCGGGGCACCCGGAGCCTCCTCGAGCCCGCCGAGGCCGAGCCCCGCTGGCCCGGGAGAAGCGGAGGCTGCGCCGAAAGCCAGAGCAGGTGTCCTGGGGAAGCGGAAGTGCACTCTCTCGGGTTTGCTTGCAGATAGCTTGCGCGTTTCCCAGCATAAGGATTTGACCGAATTGAAGGGGAAACTCCCCTGCCCACCCCAGCGCCGGCTGTGTAGACCTGCCCCCTCCCTGCCCTCAGGGCCGGCTGTGTAGACCTGCCCCCTCCCTGCCCTCAGCG
>PVIY010050841.1:0-15977 GCA_004026745.1 Myrmecophaga tridactyla
TTTGAAATTCATTCAAGTTGTTGCCTATATCAATAGTTTGTTCCTTTTTATTGATGAGTGGTTTCCATCCTGTGGATTACCATAGTTTGTTTATTCACTCGCTGGCTGAAGGACTTTTGGGTTGTTTCCAGCTTTTATTAATTATAAACAAAGCTGCTATAAACATTTGAGTGCGGATTTGTGTGAACGTATGTTTTGTTTCTTCTAGGGAAATATCTAAGATTACAAGGACATTATGGTATGTGTACACTTAATCTTGTAAGAAATTACCAGAGTAGCTGTGCCATTTTGTAGCTGTATCAGCAAAGTTCTGTGTGTTTGATTTGCCTTTCCCTAAAGACTAACGATGCTGAGGCTCTTTCATTGGCTTACTTTTCATTCATCTTCTCTGCTCAAGTGTCTGTTCAAATCTTTTACCCAGTTTTCTTTTAGATTGTTTGTTTTGAGAGTTCTCTAATAGTCTGGATACAAATTCTTTGTTAACAAGGTACCTGGCAAATTTTTGACAAGATCCTTTTAAGGAGAATGTCTGCCAAAGATGATGGGTGTGAGAGACTCTGAAAGTGAGGTAAGCATTGGTGTCCTGAAGCTTGGCTTTTCTGCAAGAAGCAAAGGTGGGACCTGGGAGAGGGCACAGGAAAATGCTAGAGAATAGCCTATGGAAAAGACAGGAGAAATAGGACCTTCCACATAGTTCCATTCCTGCTTAGTACCTGCTGTAGAACACACTTGAGAGTAAGAGGCACAGGTGGCTTTCCCTGGTGTCTGGCTGTCCTGGCCCCACTCTTCATGGCCTGCTGGGTTAGGTTGGGCTGGCCTCATCCAGAAAAACAAATGCTGGTTCCCAGCCTGGGCTTCAGCCTCTTAAATGGCCTTGTTTCTTTTTTCTTTTTTAATTAAAAGAATTTTTTTACATACCAAAAAACACCAAATACAAACATGCTTAACTTTTGATCATTCCATTCTACATATATAATCAGTAATTCACAATATCATCACATAGTTGCATATTCATCATCATGAGCATTTCTTGGAACATTTGCATCTATTCAGAAAAAGAAATAAACGCAAAAAAATTCATACATACCATACCCCTTACCCCACCCTTTCATTGATCACTAGCATTTCAATCTAAATTTATTTTAACATTTGTTCCCCTATTATTTATTTATTTATTTATTTATTACATGGGCAGGCACCGGGAATCGAACCCAGGTCCCCTGGCATGGCAGGCAAGCATTCTTGCCGCTGAGCCACCATGGCCCGCCCCTATTATTTATTTTTATTCCATATGTTTTACTCATCTGTTGATAAGGTAGATAAAAGGAGCATCGGACATAAGGTTTTCACAATCACACAGTCACATTGTGAAAGCTATATCATTATACAATCATCTTCAAGAAACATAGCTACTGGAACACAGCTCTACATTTTCCAGCACTTCCCTCCAGCCACTCTAATACACGGTAACTAAAAAGGTGATATCTGTTTAATGTGTAAGAATAACCTCCAGGATAACCTTGTGACTCTGTTTGGAATCTCTCAGCCATTGACACTTTATTCTGTCTCATTTCACTCTTCCCCCTTTTGGTCAAGAAGGTTTTCTCAATCCCTTGATGCTGAGTCTCAACTCATTCTAGGATTTCTGTCTCACGTTGCCAGGAAGGTCCCACACCCCTGGGAGTCATGTCCCATGTAGCCAGGGGGAGGGCAGTGAGTCTGCTTGTTGTGTTGGCTGGAGAGAGAAGCCACATCTGAGCAACAAAAGAGGTTCTCTTGGGGGTGACTCTTAGGCCTAATTTTAAGTAGGCTTGATCTATCCTTTGTGGGGTTAAGTTTCGTATGGACAAACCCCAAGATTGGGGGCTCAGCCTATAGCTTTGGTTGTCTGCACTGCTTGTGAGAATATCAAGAATTCGACTTGGGGAAGTTGAATTTCTGCCCATTCTCACCATTCCCCAAAGGGGGATTTGCAAATACTTTTTTATTCACTGTTCAAATCACTATGGAATTTATTGGGGCATCACTCTGGACAAACCAACAAAATCTCATGTCCTACTCAAGGTTGCATGTACTTATGGTGTTCAATTAAGCTGTCTACAAAAGTTATATTAGGAAATAGGGCCTTGTTTCTTAACTGGGTGACCATGCGTTCTGGAATGGGAGGTGAGGTGATTGTCAGACCTGGAGGGATAAGCCACTGGGTGTGTGGCTGGTGCCAGGAAGAATCAGTGGGGGTGAGTTTTCTGGGTCAGGGTGGGTCCCATGAAGGGTGATCTCAGCCTAGGGTCTGAAGGCTTTGAACCACTAGCAGAATTTCTAGATCGTCTCAATCCTTAACCCTGTCACCATCCAGGCAGGCTCTGGGACAGAAGAGCATTTCTTTGAAAAATAACCAAGGTTAGGATGAGTGCTGCCTCCTACATCTTGTCTAAATTCAATCTAGTCTGTCCCACCCCTGTGTCCTGCTAATTGTGGCCCTGTCCAGGCACTGAGGTCTTCATTCTTCCCTGAGTCGGACCTTTTCCAGCAGATATGATTAAGGCCTAGAGCTGAAGGGTAGAGGTGAAGATGGAACTCCAGTCCTGGGAGTGCATTTTTCTGAGCTCCCATAGCCTGCTGCCCACAGGTAGGGCCCCTTTCAGCACTCCACTTGGAGTGCTCCTGCCTGGCTCCTCCTGGGGCTTGTTTCTTTTCCCTGGGCAGGGAGTGCACCCCCACCCCCACCCAGGATACCTGGGCTTCAGGGTGACTGCTTTGGGCACACCTCTGGGCCTGACCTGGGTGGGACACGATCTTGTCTCTTTCTTTGGGGGAGCAGCTGAGTTGAGGCAAACCGATCTCCAGGGCTAGAAAAACAACCCATTTTGTGAGCAGCACAGGAATTGTTGTGTCCACTCTGTTTTTGCCAGTACCCTGGGGGGATTTGCTGTTTGAAGGTGAGCTAGGCAAGGTCTTCCTTGCTGAATTATCTGCCTGGGGATCTAAATTTTCCTAGGGCAGTCTTGTTTAAAGTGAAGCCAACTGGTTTGACTCCGTTATTTTGCCTCTTAAGTTCTCTCCTGACTATTGCTTTACTTTAATACCCTGAAGAAAGACCCAGGGGAGAAAAATGTAAGGCTGACTCTCCCCATCCTTTCTTCTTGCAAAGGGGTACACTTATGCCCAGACAGGAGAAGTTACTGACTGGAGGCATCATGCCATGCCTCCACCGTTTGTAGTTTGCCATGAAGCTGCTTCAGGTTGCCATGTGCCAGGCACCGTGCTTGGGACCTAAAGCTTGTTTCATGGCAACTTCATCACCCCGTTTAGTGGCCTCAGGGCAGGCAGTGGAGGGAAGGGGACAGGGTGGAGTACCATAGACATCCCCTAGCCGGACCCACTTCCAGGACCCATGGTCCTCACTGCTTGGGGCAGAGTCCCAGCTTTCCCTTCTGGGGAGAGAGCAGGGTGATGGGGGCGCTGCAGCCAGGTACGTCCTTTCACCCTGCTGCTGCTGCTGAAGGCTGGGGGCTGGGCAGCAAAGAGATGCCCTGGGGTGATTGGGCAATGGGCTTGGGCCTCTATCCAGGCAGAATCTTATCTCCCATCATCTCTTTATCTCTGAGCCACCCATCCCCTCCCTCCTGATCACCTCCCCTCTGGCCTGTTTCTGGGAGTGTCTCCACCTTTTTACTTATCTCTACTCCTTGCCCTTCATTCCTCCTGTGCTCCCACCCCTCCCCACTGAGTCTTGAATCCCTCCTGCCGATTCCCACTCCTCTCCGTCACCCCTCCTGACCCCAGTGGGGACAGAAGAGTTACCAGAGTGTGCCAGACTCCGTGCTAATATATGGTGGACATGGTCACATTTAATCCTCATAATGTTATTACCTCCTGAATGGATGTGGGGGAACACTGAAGCTCAGAGTAGCCTGCCCAGGTTACCCAGACAGTGTGAAGCTGATCTGGGACAGGATCTGAGTCCAGAGCCCAACACTTAATCTCTGCCCCACAGCAGCTCTCTCTTTTCCATCTCTTCTGGCCAGGCAATGCCTAAAAGCTCTCTATGGCTTCTATTCCTACACATTCTTATACCCTCCCTGCCATTTCCACCCCATCTCTGAAAACTGTGTGATGAACCTCTTCCCTTTGGCAGGTTCATCTGGGAACGTATCCATGCTTTGCCTGTGCTATTGCATTGGGTCCTCACAACAACTCTTTGGAGAGGCGGGAAATAGAAGCTAGAAGAGGAGGAGCAATGCTCAGCATAAGGAGAGGGTGTTCCAGTGGTGGGAATTCCAGCATTGGGACACCTAGGTTTTATTTGGTTGTATTATTTGTTTGAGACAGCCCTTTTCCTGGCCTCTAGCAAGCCCTAGCCCTGCCTTCTTAAAGTCCCATTGGGGTCAGTTTTTTTCCAGCTGAGTCCTCTGGCCTGCCCAGTCCAGTCCTTTGTTCTGTGACTCTCAGTTGTTTTCCCATCCTCCACTCCTGCTCCTTCTCTTATCTCTATAGACTCTTCCACCATCTAGGAACTTGCCTGCCTTGTCTCTATAAAACAGGCCATTTTCCTTTGCCCCCTTTGTCTTCCCTTCTCCTGTATCTTCTCCCTTTGCTTCCTGGTATCTTTTGGTACCTTTCTGCCATCAGGCCTCTGTCTGGTGTGGGGGCCTTGAGCTCAGCATCTGTTAAAGTCCATACTCTCCCTCCCCCTCGGTATTTTCACCACAAATGGTTTGGCGTGTTACCTTCCTCCAGTGCACCTTCACAGGGAGCTCTGAACCACCACCCATCCACCCCAACATGCATGCACCACATACAAGGACCGTGTCTTACTTGATTGTGTATATCAATGTCCAGCATACAGCAGGTGTTCAATGTACAGTTTTAAATGGCTGAATAAAAGTCGTTTCTTTTCCTTAGGGCTAAAGCATTAGTGGTGAGATATTAGGCATTAAAATCAGCAGGGAAGGGGACATTTTTGGCTGGAGAACTGATTTATCTACATGGTAGGTCAGCTCTTCCCGTTGCTTGGATACACCCTGGCTTCCCTCGCGGAGACCCATCCAGGTGAGGGATAGCCATGGGGGTGGAATTTTGTGGCAGAAAGCATAGGGCTGAGATTCAGTTCTAGTTCCCGCTCTAGCTAGTTGTGTGGTCTTGCAGCGAGTCACTTCACTTCTCAGGGTCTAGTTTCCTCTCCTGTAAGTTAGAAGGGCGGCTTTCTCCTCTGCATTCTTTTCTCACCCACACAACCTTTGGGAACACTGCACCTCCCCTGGGACCGTTACCAGATGCTACGGGAGCAGTGGGGTCTGTGCTAAGAAGACCAGGAAGGTTCTCATATCCTCAGAGAGAAGCATCACTGGCTCCCTGGAGCTACTCACTCCAAGGTCTGGTACCCTTCCCTGTTACTCTTCACATCTAACTTAAATCCTTCATGCTGCAGCATCAGACTTCATACTGTCTACAGAAATGTGGGCAAAACAGATGCAGAAACAGTGTGGTGACGTGAGACAGTTTGTTGTGAAGGGCTTCACAGCCAGCAGACTGACCCTCGCACTTCCCAGCTGTGGGGCCGGGGCATAACAGTTCTCTCCAAAGAGTCTCAGCCTCTTCATCTGTGAAAAGGGTGATGATAGCTACTTCGAGGTGGGTCTTGGAGGTTAGAGAAGATGTACTAAGATGCCTAGTGCCTGGCACAGAGTGGGCATTCAAAGTTGGTAACTCTTAATATTAATAATCAAATAGTTCATTTTCTGGTGACAGAACCTCTGTGCCCCCAGTGTCCCAGGCACCTGGATATCCAGACTTCCATAAATGTTGGGCTGCCTGAAATTGACCTGCGGGGTTCAGCCAGAGGCACAGAGGCGGGTACCACATGTGTGGAGGTGAGAAGGCACCGCTGGTCGGTAGAGTTGGGTCTTGGACTTTGCCGCCAGGCCCCGTCTTCCCGCCCAGCCAACTGAATTACAGCGAGGCAGCCACTAGGGCATAAATTTACCCTAGTCCTCAGACAGCCTCGGCTCTAATTGATTAGAAGGACCTTGTCTTTGACATGAAAGGCAGAAGACAGTTGACTGGCCAAGATGACTACCAAACCAGTAGTTCTGGGTTAGAGGCCAAGGGAGCCTAGGGGTCAGCGAATGCTTCAGTGAGGAGGCAGCCTCTGAGTTGGGCCTTTGTGCTATACTGCACACCCTGTAACGATGTCCTCTCAAGCATCTAACACTTCATGGCATTTACATATTTACATGTCTGTTACCATGACTCCCCTCCCCATCTAAAATCTGAGCCCCTTGAGGACCTGGACATATATCTCCTGAGTTTAGTCCAAAAGTAGGTACTTGATAGATGTTTATCGATGAACTGGTGGCAGGAATTAAATTAGTACAGAGGCCTGTCCTAAGTAGGAAAACAATGTGAATGAGTCCTGGAGGCTAGAGGATTCCTTGTTATCCAGGAATTTTAAAATGAAGTAAAGCACTGAGGGCTCAGAGACACCCCCTTCCACCCAAAGCAGGGTGTTTGCACAGAGGTCTGTACCTTGTGTTTCTGCTTTGGCATGTGCAACACCTGTTGGTACTTCCACATCTGGCTCCTCAGGTTGCAGAGCTGGGCCCAATCTCAAGGCTAGTCCGGTAGGCCTGACCAGAGGTGATAGTGGGAGGAGCCGTTTACTTCTCTGCCCTAACAGGTTTTGGGATGGGGAAGTATTGTGTCTGTATTAGTCTGTAACTGGAACCATATTAGAGTGGGACAGTGGACATGAATTCAGGGACATGACTCTGCTGATCTGCATAACCGAACCTTGCAGTAAACCCACTGGCCTGCACGAGGATTTCTGTGCTGGAACTGAAACAGAAGGGGACAAGGTTTCTGATCTCAGCCTGCTCCCAACCCGCATTATGTGAGCTGTCCTCCTGCCTCCTACATCTTTTTTCTTTTTTTTTTTTTTTACATGGGCAGGCACCGGGAATCGAACCCGGGTCCTCTGGACTGGCAGGCAAGCATTCTTGCCTGCTGAGCCACCGTGGCCCGCCCTCCTACATCTTTCTACCTCTGGGACTTATATCTGGACGATGTGGATGGGTCTTGTTCTAGTTTGCTAGCTGCCGGAATGCAATATACCAGAAATGGAATGGTTTTTTAAAAGGGGAATTTAATAAGTTGCTAGTTTGCAGTTCTAAGGCTGAGAAAATGTCCAATTAAAACAAGTCTATAGAAATGTCCAATCGAAAGCATCCTGGGAAAGATAACCTTGGTTCAAGAAAGCTGATGATGTTCAGGGTTTCTCTCTCATCTGAAAAGTCACATGGTGAAAACAGTCACAGTTTCTCTCTTGGCTGGAAGGGTACATGGCGAACACGGCATTATCTGCTACTTTCTCACCTGGCTTCCTATTTCATGAAGCTCCCTGAGAGGCATTTTCCTTCTTCATCTCCAAAGGACACTGGCTTGTGGGCTCTCTGCTTCTCGTGACTACGTCATTCTCCTTTACTCTCTCTGAGTCTCTTTCATTCTCCAAAATGTTTCCTCTTTTATAGGACTCCAGAAACTTATCAAGACCCACCCGAAAGGGTGGAGACATGTCGTCACCTAATCCAGTTTAACAACCACTCTTGATTAAATCACATCTCCAGGGAGGTGATCTGATTACAATTTCAAACATACAGTATTGAATAGGAATTATTCTACCTTTATGAAATGGGATTTTGATTAGACATGGCTTTTCTAGGGGACATACATCTTTTCAAACCAGCACAGTCTGTTGGATGAAAACCCCAAGTTTTCTTCTTGCCAGCTCCTCAGTTATGGGATGGTCATTGGGATGAAGGGGATGGTTCTCAAAAAGGGCCCCAGGGAGAGAAGCATCAGAGTAAGATCTGAGATATTAGTGGGCAGGTTGTCAGAGCTCGCGGGTCATGAAGCTCCTGATATGGCTGGAACTGTTAGCCTAGAGCCCCGAAGCTCCGTGTGTCAGAGATGGATGGAGAAGAGGGTAATGAGGGCACCATTTTTGTCCTCCAGTCCGGGAATCGGGCTTTCTTCTAATTGTCCATCCATCACTTTCTGGATGACACCAGGCAGTTCTCATAAGCTTTGTTTTTTCCTTTTTTTTTTTTTGTGGTATCTGTATATACAACATGAAATTTCCCCTTTTAACCACTTTCAAATGTGTAGTTCATTGCTGATTACTGCATTCACAATGTGATGGTGCCATCGCCACCATCCAATACCAAAAGTTTTCTGTCACTCCAAACAAACTCTGTCCCCATAAAGCCAGAACTTTCCAGTCCCCTCCGACTTCAGGGTCTGAGGTCTGTTTTTGCCACTTTCTCAGGGCAACTTGTTTGTTCTCACTGAGACTCGGTTTCTCCATTCCTAACCCTGGGGATCATAATTCCATTTCTATTCTGAAAGTCTTTTTGAAGGGCAGGGTCCTCAAGGACCTCAGCCTATTGTTCTGATCATGACAGAGAACTTAAGAAAAGCCCATGGGTTCCTGATTCTTCTGAAAGTTCCTGCATAAACAGCATCTGTGTTCTCCTAGGATGGAGCAGGGTACTGCTTGGGCCAGGGCTCTGTACTGGGGTGGGCCATCTGGTGGGCTTTCTGGGTGGGTCTCGGGGAAGAGCAGGAAGCCTCTGGGCCAGGCCTTGAGAGGTGAGCCAGGGATTATTTTTATCCTCCATTTGTGGCACATGGCCTAGGCTTAATGATGCTATCTGTCCCCCCATTCCAGGTCTTACCCTGGCAAACTTGCAAGAGTCACTGAGGAGCATTTGGGGAAGGAGGAGGAGTGGGGACACTTCTGGGTTGGTATTAGTTTACCCCATTCCACTAGTCATGGAGCAGAGGCTGTGTGGGAGGTCTGCCTAGAGAGGGAAGGCAGCTGCCAGACACTGGGGCGGAGGGGGTGGGGTGGGCAAGTTGGGTGGAAGAGGCTAGCCAGAGATAGTTCTGGACTGGGGTCAGCAGGGCCACATGGGGCTGGGAGCAACTCCATGTCAGTAACAAATCCCACGGCCCAGGGCCTTGTGTGACCCGCTGCCCTGCTTTCTCTGGGACAGACCCAATCGTGGGGACATGGAGTGCAGGTCCTCAGAAAACCTCACTTGTGGGACAGTGTCTGGCCTGAGGAGTCTCTGGGCCTCCCCGGGTCTGGTATTCACTGGACTGCCCTGGCCCCAGCCTCTGCAGGGATGGACAGTCCTCATTTCACTGGGCCTGTCTAGCTTAGGAATTCAGGGAAAGGAAGGGGATGCCAAAGAGCTGCAGGGCCAGAGACCCTGGCTCTTGGAGGGCGTCACATGGGATTGGAGAAAGGGGCTGCCCTCCTTACCAGCTCTCTGAACATCATGGCCTCCACATCGCTCCCTGCCTAGCTCACGTTTTCCATGTGTGCTTCATGTCAGGTCCGAGAAGAGTATCTGGGCTAAAGCCAGGTCTCAGGAGACCTCAGCTGGTATGCTAAAGTCTGTGTACCTATTGACATCAGATTCACCTTGAGCATTATTTATAGCTTTATAAAATGATGATGACAATAAATATCTCCTATCCAGGCCCTGACCTGGATGGCATCTCATCTTATTGATCATCACATGGGACATATCCCCAGACTTCTCTGAGCAGAGCCCCAGGTGAAAGTCTGCATGGTATGTTTTGGGACTGCTAGGAAAGTTCCCAAGGAAGCAGAGGATTTGGGTAGAGTGTGTGGGCCACAGATATTGTGGGCATGGGAAGGACCCTAAATCCCAACTAGAACAGTCCCTTGAGTTTTACAGATGAGCAAACTGAGGTCCAAAGAGAGGAATTGATTTGCCTATATCACACGGTTGGTTGTAGAGCTGGAACCAAAGCCAGTTTCTTGATTCCCAGACCTCACACTTTGGCCTCCTTCATAAAATGAACCTCCAAAATAAAAGTAAAAAGGCACATACAATCCCAGCTTTCTCAATGATGTGCCATAATCAGACATTTCCTGAGATGCCCTTTTGGTTCTTGAAGCTAAACACAGCCATTTGTCCTCCCATCAGAGAAATTAGTCCAATAAGAGAACTTATAAAATATTCATTTATTCATTTTCTTGTTTGCCAGCACTGTGCGATGTGCCAAGGATTTAGTAGAAAAAGAATTAACCCTGCTGCTCTTGCCGAAATGTGGGGAGGAGAAAAATAATTACTGGGTAATGGGTGCTGGGATACAAAAAGGGACCTGTTGGAATACATTGGAGGCACCTAATCCAGGTTTGGTTACGGTGCTCTTCTAGAGGAGGTGGCGTTTTGGCTGGATCTTAAGGGTGAGCCTTAAGGAGTTGGGCATTTGAAAAAGAGATAGGAAAGAGTTAGAGGCAGCAAGGCTCGGGTGGAGAAAGAGGTTAATATCCTATGGGTAAGATGGTAATTGAGTTCAGGGCTTAGGGGTGGGTGTGAGGAAGGAGGTGTAGAAGGGTAGAGGGTGATATAGATGGTTGGAGGGTATGGTAGGAGAGCAGGAATCAGCTAGTAAAGGGCCTTATCAATCACCTTCTGGAGTGTGTAGTTTTCTCTTAACAGCATGGAAAACTCACTGAAAGATTTTAAGTAGAGGAATCACATGATAAGATTTGTATTTTAGAAAACTCACTCTGGCAACAGTGAAAAGTTCAAGAGCCTGGGATGGCATTACCACAGTCATCCCAGTATGCGGTACATGTCAGTGGAGACTTGGGTCAGATTAGTGAGATAGAAGGAGCAGTGGATTCAGGTGACCAAAAGACAGGATGTGGTTGTTGACTGGATATGGGAGATAAGGGGGAAGAGGCAAAATCTACTCCTAGTCTCTGACCTCTGGGTGGGTGGTCATGTCATTTCCTGAAAGAGAGCAGAGGAGGAGCAGCAGGCATCCGTGGCGAGCTGAAAATGTTTTGGACATGTTGAGTGTTAAGAGCGTTGCTGATTTCTGATTAGAGATGCCTGGTAGGTAGTTGCTATATAGGCCTAAAGCTCAGGAGGATGATACATAAATGGGAATCAAAAACAGATGGCAGAAGTGGAAGCTATGGGTAGGGTTTTAAAAAGCAGAGGTCAGATGAGACCCCCAAGGAAAACATTTATGGAATGGGTCTGAAAAGAGGAAACTGAGGGGAAAGAAAGGGAGATTGAAGACAGTGAGTTAGGCAACTTCAGAATGATCTTGCTCTTCCATGTATTTTGAGAATTAGCTTGTTAAGCTTTGTGGAAAGCTTGGTGGAATTTTTGTTGTAACAGGATAGGATTTATTATTTATTTGGAGAGATTTAGCATCTTTATCATATTTTTTTCCCACCCATGAACACATAGTTTCTCTCCATTTATTTTATTTTAAGAAGTTACAATTTTCTCTGAAAAGTTCCCCTATTTTATTAGATTTATCACTAGATAAATTATGGCTTTGGTTTCTCTTGTAAGTGGAATATTTTTTAAAAATTGTATTGTCTGGTAGCTTATTTCTGGAATAAAAGAATGTAGTTGATTTTGATATATTGATCTTGTTGAACTCTTAAAAGTATTTATAATTTTTTGAATCATCCATCATATTTTCTATGTTTAATGACAGTTTTATTTCTTTCCAATCTTTAGATCTCTTTTTCTTGTCCTACTGTGTTGGTTATGATTTCTTGTATAGTATGAGTGTAAGTGATAGAAATGAGCATTCTTTATCTTATTTCTTACTTTGAAGGTTTTTCATCTAGTGTAATATTTATTGTGTAGGTTTTTTGGAAGATACCTTTTATCAGATTAAGAAGTTTCTTTTTATTTCTAGTAATTTGCTAAGTTTTTATTGTGAATGGGCCTTGAATTTTTTAAGGGCTTTTAAAAAATTTATAGTTCAGAAACATATGGCTTTTCACTTTTTAATCTATCTAATCTATCCATCCATTCATCTCTCCATTTACCTACTCACCTATATCTATACATATATAATTTTTGTGCTTGCAGCGCCAAATTAGCCATCATTGTTACTGTTTTTTACATGTTCTTTAGGTTTACTCTTTTTTAATTTGAGTTTTTAAAATCTAATTTTATTGGGATATATTCACATACCATATAATCATCCAAATTATGCAATCTGTGGTTCACAGTAACATCATATATTTGTGCATCATCACCACAATCAATTTTAGAATATTTTCATTACTCCAAATAGAGAAGAACACCCAAAATGTCCCATACCCCTTGTTCCGCCATTATCTATTCACTTGTCTTTATTTTCTTACTCATATGCCCATACACTGGATAAAGGAAGTCACAAGGTTTTCATAATCACATGGTCACACCATAAAAGCCACATAATTATACACTCATCATCAAGAATCAAGGCTACTGTATTTATGATTGTGCCTAAGAATCACTCCTGGAGGACCTCTTTTGTTGCTCAGTGTGGCCTCTCTCTCTAAGCCAACTCAGCAGATGAACTCAATGCCTTTACCCCCGTACATTGCGACATTACACACCCAGGACTGTAAATCTCCCTGGCAATGTGGGACATGACTCCAGGAGATGAGCCTGGCCCTGGCATCTTGGGAGTGAGAAAGCCTTCTTGACCAAAAGGGGAAAGATATGGCTTTTTAGTTTCTAGTATATTGGAACAGCTAGAAGGGAATAACTGAAACTGTTGGACTGTAATTCAATAAATAGCCTTGATCTTGAAGGTCATTGAATTGCTATAGAGCTTTTAAGGTGTGGCCTTGTGATTGTGAAAACTTTGTGACTGACATTCCCTTTATCCAGTGTATGGACAGATGAGTAAGAAAAAAAAAACAAAAAGTTAAATAAATAATGAGGGGGGGTGTTCTTTTCACTTGTATTTTCACTTGTATTTTAATTTGTATTTGTACTTGTATTTGTGCTTTTTTTTTGAAGTAATGAAAATGGTTAAAAATTGATTGTAATGACAAATACACAGCTATATGATGATACTGTGAACCACTGTACACTTTGAATAATTATATGGTATGCGAATATACAACTTATCTTAATAAAATTGTATTTTTAAAAAAGGCTATTGGATTGCATGCAGTTCATCAGTTTCAGGCATTTCCTTCTAGCTATTTTTATATACTAAAAACTAAAAATGTATATCTATATAATGCATAAGAATAATATCCAGATTGATCCTTCAACTCTATTTGAAATCTCTGTGCCACTGAAATTTTATTCTGTTTCATTTCTTTTCTCTCTTTTGTCAAGAAGGCTTTCTCAATCCCATGATGCCAGGGCCAGGCTCATCCTTGGAAGTCCTGTCCCATGTTGCCAGGGAGATTTACACCCCTTGGTGTCACATCCCACTTAGAGGGGAGGGCAGTGAGCTTATTTGCTGAATTGGCTGATAGAGGGCACATCTGAGCAGTAAAAGAGGTTCTTTGGGAGTGAATCTTATGCATAATTATAAGTAGGCCTAACTTCTCCTTTACAGGAATAGTTTTATAACAGCAAACCCCAGGATTGAGGGCTTGGTTTATTAAACTGGTAGTTCCTAGTGCTTGTGAGAATATCAGAAATTCCCTAGGTGGGGAAGTTTAATATTTCCACATTTTCCCCCAGTTTCTCAAGGGAACTTTGCAAACACTGTCCTAAAAATGAGTGAGAGTTTAAAAGATGTTCAGACAAACAGACACACAAGAGTTATGAACATGAGACCTGACTTCATAGGCCTTAGAGGCCTTTAGACTCTGCTTTTCCTGTCCTGTCCAGCAGATGATGCTTGTCAACTCACAGCACCCCACCACTGTAAAGTATGGTGCCTTTAATTCTCAGTAGACCCCGTCCCTTTCAGGGGCATGGTTGGAACAGAGGCTGAGGTAGAAGGCAGGCCTAAACTGTTTCTGTTTTCCATTCCCTGGGGTCTGAATTCTTTAAATGAGAGCCACCACTTGTGCTGGGCCCTTCCCACCCCCACCCCCACCCACTCCCACCCCAGCCCCGCCTTGTCTTGGGTAAGATATGCCCTTTAGGGAATTACCTACTTCACCTCACTAAGTTTATCTCTCAGACATTCCTTAATTCTGCCCTTGCCTGGGGCAGACCTGATACCTGAGAATGCCTGCAGCTTAATAATGTACAGCTAAAAAGTAAAAAATGAAAAGGTGGGGTGGGGGGGCAGGTATCCAAGAGCTGGACCCCAGCCCCCTGAGTTTATCAGTCAAGAGCCAGAGTTGGTACCTGACTCTGTGTGCCCCTTTTCTTGGAGCACAGCCCTTTTCCAGTATTCTGAGTTCAGCAGACTCCAAAAATCTTTTGTTTTGTTTTACCTTTTTCCCCACCTCCTTTCTGCTAAGGAGAGATCTCCTGTTTCCTTTCCTACTACTTGCTCCAGGTTTATCTGTGCTCAGAGCTTGTATTCAGCAGTCCAAATTTGTTAATTAATTCTACAATTAGAGCTTGGGTGAGTTATATTCCCTTGCTTCTAGTACAGACCACTTTTTCCCATGGGGAAATGACTCCAAAACAGCCTGCCATGCCAGTAGGGGAAGGGTGCCAACTTCTACTGCTTTAGAGACCTGCAGTTTTGCACTGTAATCTCAGCCCTTCCACTCATTCCATACTGACGTATGGTGTGTATCTGGTCACGGGAGTCCCCCCCCAGCAGTTGTTCCAGACAGTCCCTTGCTATTTACTAGCTGCCCTAGAGGATGGACTAAATCTCATACCTCCTGACACTGCCATCTTGTCCTGCTTCCCTCCATCTAGATTTAACTCTTACTTTTACCTGCTTGTGTCTCGTGCATTCTTTTCATTTTGATTTATTTTATTTTATTTATATTTTTTAAAACATTTTTTTTGTTATGAAATATATACAAAAAAGCAACAGATTTCAAAGTACATTGTAGCAAGTAGTTATAGAATAGATTTCAGAGTTTGGTATGGGTTACAATTGCACAATTTTAGGTTTTCCTTCTAGCTGCTCCATGACACTGGAGACTAAAAGAAATATCAGTATAATGATTCAGCAGTCATACTCATTTGTTAAATCCTATCTTCTTTGTTAAAGCTCCTCCTCCTTTGATCCTCCTTCCAGTCTTTAGGGGCATTTGAGATATGCCCATTCTAACTTTTTTATTTTGGAAAGGGGTGTTGATAACATAGGATAGAGGGATGGAACTAGTGGATGTTCTTAGAGAGCAGCCTCTCTGGGGTTCAGGACTTATCTGACCTAGGAACCACCTGGAAGTTGTAGTTTTCTGGAAGGTAACCTTAGTGTGTGAAACTTTTGTAAAGTCTCAGAGCCCTGGATATTCTTTAGGGTTAACAGGATGGTTTTAGTTGAGGTTTGGCAGACCTTGGTGATTAGCAATATCTAGCTGAAACTCATGTAAGAGTCACCTCCAGAATAGCCTCTCAACTCTATTTGAACTCTTTCAGCCACTGATACCTTATTTTATTACATTTCTCACCCCCCTTTTAAAAAAAAATGTTTATTGACACTTCTTTGCACACATGCATGGTTTACAATCAATGGCTCACAATTTTATCACGTAGCTGTGTATTCATCACCACGATCAATTTTTAGAACATTTGCTTCACGCCAGAAAAAGAAATAAAAAGAATAAACTCATACATTCACACCCCTTACTCCTCGCTCTCATTGACCACTAGTATTTCAATCTACTCCTTATCCCCCTATTATTTATTTATTTTATATATATATATATATATATATTTACTCATCTGTCAATACCCTGGATAAAAGGAGCCTCAGACACAAGGTTTTCACAGTCACACAGTCACATTGTAAAAGTTATATCTTTATACAATCATCTTCAAGAATCAGAGCTTCTGGAACACAGCTCAAAAGTTTCAGATACTTCCCTCCAGCCATTCCAATATATCATAAACTAAAAAGGGATATCTATATAATGCATAAGAATAATCTCCAGGATAACCTCTCAACTCTGTTTGAAATCTCTCACCCACAGAAACTTTATTTTATCTAATTTTTTTCTTCCCCCTTTTGACCAGGAAAGCACTGTC
>PVIY010050842.1:0-15975 GCA_004026745.1 Myrmecophaga tridactyla
GCTCCCAAAAAAGAAAAGTCCAGGACTAGATAGCTTCACATGTGAATTCTACCAAACATTCCAGAAAGAATTAGTACCAATCCTGCTCGAACTCTTCAAACAACAAAGAGGAGGGAAGGCTACCTAATTCATTCTATGAAGCCAACATCATCCTCATACCAAAGCCAGACAAAGATACTATAAGAAAAGAAAACTACAGACCAATCTCTCTAATGAATACAGATGCAAAAATCCTCAGCAATATTCTTGCAAATTGAATCCAGCAGTACATTAAAAGAATTATACACCATGACCAAGTAGGATTCATCCCAGATATGCAAGGATGGCTCAACATAAGAAAAGCAATTAATGTAATACATCATATCAACAAATCAAAGCAGAAAAACCACATGTTCATCTCGATTGATGCAGAAAAGGCATTTGACAAAATTCAACATCCTTTCTTGTTGAAAACAATTCAAAGGATGGAAATAGAAGGAAACTTCCTCAACATGATAAAGGGAATATATGAAAAACCCACAGCTAACATCATCCTCAACGGGGGAAAAAATGAAAACTTTCCCCCTAAGATCAGGAACAAGACAAGGATGTCCACTGTCACCATTGTTACTTAACCTTGTGTTGGAAGTTCTAGCCAGAGAAATTGGACAAGAAAAAGAAATACAAGACATCAAAATTGGAAAGAAAGTAGTAAAACTCTCACTGTTTGCAGATGATATGATACTCTCTGTCAAAAACCCCCAAAATCCACAGCAAAACTACTAGAGCTAATAAATGAGTACAGCAAAGTGGCAGGTTACAAGATCAACACTCAAAAATCTGTAGTGTTTCTATATACTACTCATGAACAATCTGAGGGAGAAATCAAGAAAAAAATTCTATTTACAATTGCAACCAAAAGAATAAAATATTTAGGAATAAATTTAACAAAGGATACAAAAGACCTACATAAAGAAAACTATAAGAAATTGCTAAAATAAATCACAGAAGACCTAAATAAATGGAAGGACATACCGTGTTCATGGATTGGAAAACTAAATATAGTTAAGATGTCAGTTCTCCCTAAATTTATTTATAGATTCAATGTAATACCAATTAAAATCCCAAATACTTACTTTGCAGAAATAGAAAAACCAATAACTAAATTCCCTGGAAGGGTAAGGTGCCCCGAATAGCTAAAAATATGCTGATTAGGAAAAGTGAAGTCGGAGGTCTCACACTACCTGACTTTAAGGCATATTACAAAGCTACAGGTCAACACAGCATGGTACTGGCATAAAGATAGAAATACTGACCAATGGAATCTAACAGAATGTTCAGATATAGACCCTCTCATTTATGGACAATTAATCTTTGATAAGGCAGTCAAGCCAACTCACCTGGGACAGAACAGTCTCTTCAATAAGTGGTGCTTGGAGAACTGGATATTCATATGCAAAAGAATGAAAGAGGATCCATACCTCACACCCTATACGAAAATTAACTCAAAATGGATCAAAGACCTAAATATTAGAGCTAAAACCATAAAACTTTTAGAAGAAAATGTAGGGAAATATCTTGCAAAACTTGTAATAGGAGCTGGTTTCCTAGATCTTACTCCAAAGCATGAGCATTGAAGAAAGAAATAGATAAATGGGGACTCCTAAAAATTAAACACTTTTATGCATCAAAGAAATTTGTCAAGAAAGTAAAAAGAAAACCTACACAATGGGAGATAATATTTGGAAACCACATATCAGATAAGGGTTTATTATCCAGAATATATAAAGAGATTGTTCAAATCAACAACAAAAAGACAAACAACCCAATTAGAAAATGGGCAATATTGAAAATATGGGCAAAAGACATGAATAGACACTTCTCAGAAGAGGAAATATAAATGGCTAAAAGGCACAAGAAAGGATGCTCAACTTCCCTGGCTATTATGGAAATTCAAATCAATGAGATATCATCTCACACCCACCAGAATGGCCATTATCAATAAACAGAAAATGACAAGCACTGGAGAGGATATGGATAAAGAAGCACACTTATCCACTGTTGGTGGGCATGTAAAATGGTACAACCGCTGTGGAAGGCAGTTTGGCGGTTCCTCAGGAAGCTAAGTATAGAATTGCCATATGATCTGGCAACACCATTGCTAGGTATCAATTCAGAGGTCATGAGAGCAAGGACACAAATGGACATTTGCACACCAATTTTTATAGCAGCAATATTTACAATTGCCAAGAGATAGAAACAGCCCAAATGTCCATCAACAGATGAGGGGCTAAACAAGCTATGGTATATACACACGATGGAATATTATGCAACTGTGAGACAGAATAAAGTCATGAAGCACACAACAACCTGAATGGACCTTGAGAACACTATGATGAGTGAAATTAGCCAGAAACAAAAGGACAAATACTGTATGGTCTCACTGAAATGAACTAACATTAATGAATGAACTTGAGAATTTCAGTTAAGAACAGAGGTCATCAGGAGATAGAAATAGGGTAGATATTGGGTAATTGGAGCTGAAGGGATACAGATTGTGCAACAGGACTGATTTAAAAAATTCAGAAATGGATAGCTAATACTACCTGATTGTAGCACAATAATGTGGTTAAATTCACCAAATCCTTTGAATTGATGTCCCCAAAATGTAGCTCTGATGCCAAGAACAGGTAGGGCCTATGGGTTTCAGGTTTGCCTTTTGATACTCTTGGTCTTGGTGTTAGCAGCACTACATAATTCTTTGAGAATAGGAGTTGCATCTTTTTCTACATGGCAAGTGCAGCCAACTATCATTGCTTTTCTGAATGCCAGAGCTTAAATAAAAACTATAATTTAACAATGCATACATATATATGTAGTTTTCATTCAGTTTTTAAGACCAATTTTAGTACTTTTTATATGATTAAAATGTTGCATTTAGCTTTTAGTCCCTTTTGTCCCTGATCTTTGAAATATTTTCTAATTAAATCTTAAAATATTCTGCTGGGAAAAAAGAAACAATGTTGACAAATGTTCATTTCCCTTAACTCTGAAATTCCACTCCCAAAAACTTTTTCTATAGAAGTTCTCCTACAGGCAAAGTTATATATACAAGGAAATTTTGAGCGACTGGTGGAATATAAGAAAAGATAATCAGTTTGGACATGGTGATAAGATCATGCTTCTTTGATGGGGCACAAGAATTATGTTAGACTTTAGAGAATGAAACATATAATTCCAACTTGTCATTATACTGTAAATGCTAATACTTGTTATTGTTATGCAAATGCTATTTTTGTTTTAACTTTTAGAACCAATTTGTAGTTAAATCACAAAGACTTAAATAGGTTTAAGGAAGAGACTATAAATATTAACAACCTTTATCATATAAAATTAAAGGTACATCAAACTAAACTTGAGAAGTAGAAAATAGGAAGGAGCGGGGAAGGAAGAGTTCAGATCCTAATATCCTCAAATGGATATTATCAAGTGGCAAGTCAAAAGATACTGTTTCAAATTGATGAAATAAGAAATATAAGTTTAAATATATTATTTAAAAGTCCTAAGTTATTAAATAAAATAATTTGCCAAGATGAACAGAAGACAGGATAATGTGAGCTATATCTTGATCTTTCATACTAGGGAGTCGATAAATAATGTCTTAAATTGACAAGTTAAAAAACATGATTATAAGTATATTGTTTAGATTTAGGGAGCTAGTCAACAAAACTAAAACTAAAAGAGCTCGTTTAGTTTCCTTTAGGAAATGGGGCTGGGGTAGGGGACTGTTCATTTTCATTATAAACCCTTCAGTACTATTTTATTTTTTATTTGCATATATTACTTTGTGTCATGGTTAGGGACACATGTCAACTTGGCCAAGTTGTGGTACCTGTTTATCTGATTGGGCAAGCGCTGGCCTGTCTGTTGCAATGAGGACATTTCATAGGATTAGGTCATGAGCACATCAGCTGCATCCACAGCTGATTCCATTTGTAATCAGCCAAAGGGGAGTGTCTTCTGCAATTAGTGATGCTAAATCTAATCATGGGAAGCCTTTTAAGGAGGATTCAGAGGAGACAGATTCCATTCCTGCTTCGGCTGGTAAGCCTCTCCTGTGGAGTTCATCCAGACCCTCCATTGGAGTCATCGGCTTCGCAGCCTGCCCTGTGGATTTTGCACTCTGCGTTCCTGCGGTCACGTGAGACACTTTTATAAATTTTATATTTGCAAGTGTTCCCTGTTGATTCTGTTTCTCTAGAGAACCCTAACTAATACACTTTGTTAGAAATTTAAATGTGGGTTTTCTCCTTTTATTTTTTAAATGTCAAACATCTTGCTAAGGGATAATCTCCCATCTTGACCTTATAATCTCTGAGACTCACCATTTTAACAACCTTCATTCATATACTGACTACCCAATAGAAGTAAGGATACAGCAGTGAAAAAAAAAAGGTCCCTGATCACTTAGAGCTCATATTCTAGTGCAAGGAGAATGAGAACAAATGAATAAAGAAGAACTATCAAATGTGTGAAAGGTGCTGTAGTAAACTGATAAGCTCCATAAGATTTGTCTATCAGAGAAAGCCTCTCTGAACTAAGACCTGGATGATGAGAAGCCAGTCATGCAAAGATTTAAGGGAAGAATATTTTAGGCAGGGGAAACAATTAGTAGAAAAGCCCAATAGCAGGGTAAGTTTGGTGTGTTCAGGAAGCAGAAAGAAGAGTGAGCAAGAGATGACTGATTATTAACTGTGGAACCAGGACTCACATCTTCTTTAGATCCTAAATTGAGTGTTTTCCACTGTATGGTGGCAGCACAGGCAGACTGAGTTTGAAATTTCTAGAGTGAGGTACCAGGTAGCTGGGAATGTGATCTGGAGCTCTGGAGGAAACTGTAGCAGGCTGATGGGTGGCCCCCGAAGATATGAGGTCCTAATTCCTAAATTCTTTACCATATATGGCAAAATTTTTGCAGATATGATTAAATTAAGGATTCTAAGATGAGAAGATCATCCAGGTAGGCCCTAAATGCCATTATAAGTGTCTTTATAAAAGAGAAACAGAGGGGGACTAGATACACAGAATAGAAGGCCATGTGAAGATGGAGGCAGCAATTGTAGTGATGTGGTTGCAGGCCAAAGAATGCCAGCAGCCATCAGAAGCTGTAAGAAGCAAGAGTGGATTATCCCCCAGAGCTTTCAGAAGGAGTGGCCCAGCTAACACCTTGACTTCAACCCAGTGATACTGATTTTAGATTTCTGGTGCCCAGAATTGTGAAAGAACATATTTTTGTTGTTTTAACCCACCAAGTTTGTAGTAATTTGTTACAGAGGCAGTAGGAAACTACTGCAATCACTTTAGGCCAAAACTATAGATTTGGGCATCATCAACATACGGCTGGTAGCTGAATCTCTCTGAACTTATGAGAGAATTCAAGATGAAAATGTGTTAAGAGAACCAGGGCTAGACACAGCATATGAACTCATTGCCCTCCCACCTCTTCGTGGAAGGTATAAACCTCCCTGGCAATGTGGGACAGAAAGCCTGGGATGTGATGTAACTCAGCATCAAGGGATTGAGAAAACCTTCTTGACCAAAAGGGGAAAGAGAGAAATGAGGCAAAATAGTGTCAGTGGCTGAGAGATTTCAAACAGAATCGAGAGATTATCCTGGATATTCTTATACATTATATAGATAAATATAGATAATGTATTGTTATACATTATATAGATATCCCTTTTTAGTTTATGGTGTATTAGAGTGGCTAGAGGGAAGTACCTGAAACAGTAGAGCTGTGTTTCAGTAGCCATGTTTCTTGAAGATGATTGTATAATGATATAGCTTTTGCAGTGTGACTGTGTGATTGTGTCTGATGCTCCTTTATCTAGAGTATGGACAGATGAGTAAAAACTATGGATAAAAAAACCAAATAATTGGGGAACAAAGGGTAAAATCAATTGAGTAGACTGAATACTAGTGGTCAATAAGAGGGAGAGGTAAGGGTTATGGCATGTATGAGTTTTTTCTTTTTCCTTTTTATTTCTTTTGCTGGAAAAATGCAAATGTTGGGGAAAAAGATCATGGTGATATATACACAACTATGCGATGATATTGAGAGCCATTGATTGTACACCACATATAGAATGTTTGTATGTCAAGAATGTTTGTTTGTTGTTTACAATAAAAATATTGATAAAAAAAGAGAGAGTGAGAATAGGTGTTAAAGAGCTGCCAGCTTCTGGTTAAAGATGATGGATTCAACACGTGCATTTACTCTGCTGCTTCTTTCCAAAATGAAATTAAAGGGATTGAAAAAAAGGACAAAGAAAACACAATAGATGAGAACCAAACATTTGGAAGAACTGACTTAGCAGATCTATGAAAGCTAAATCCTGTGCCAGCAGTGGAAAAAGCCAAGAATTAACCTGATTTGCTCCCTCCAAAATGCACAGGAATTAGTGGTGCCACATACCTTTGGAAGCAGGGGTGACATCTGGACTAAAATAAAAAGACTTGTTGCAGATTTGTTTAAGAGCAATTGGACCTCCAGTTCTCTTCCCCTTTTATGCATAAGCAAGCACCTGACCTTCCCTAAATCCTGGCAGAAGCCAGATATTTATTCTTTAAAGATGGCAAAACAGAGGGTCTCTGGACTGCTGACAGGAAAAACAATACAGAGGGATTAGGTCAAGTTTATATATTGAATGTTGAGAACCCCCACTGGGCTCCCAGAACTTTGACAACCAGGCTTTGGGTCTCCACACAGGAGACTGCAAAGTCTCCTCTGGTAATCTAACAGAGTAAGAGAAAGACCTAAAGATACTGACATCAAGTGTTTCCCAAGAAAATGGCCCAGCGAGTAGCTCCTTAATGAAATTCACAGTTGCCAAGCCCCACTCATATAAAAAACTTCCTGTCAGCTTTTTAGTGTCCCATCTTCAAGTATAAGACAGCCAAACATCACCAGACATCTAAAAAATGTTTTGGCAATGAGAGAGATAAAGAAAAACTAAAAAGCAACTTAAAGGAAACAGAAAACTTCAATAAAACACTCTTCAGAGGGATAAGAAAGTTTCTTATCCGAAATAAATACAGAACAAAATGCTATTAAAAAATAGAAACATTCAGAGAACTGGAGAGAGCTCTTCCAAACAAAAAATAAGAAAGCAGAAATAAGACCCTTAATAGGAGTGTTGGAAATAAAAATCAAGAAAATCTTGACTTGATCAAGAAATTAGAATATAAGGACAAAAAAAGATGGAAAAATGTCAGAAAACAAAATTCGATGACCAATCCAGGATGTCCAATAGTGGGTGTTGGGGAGGCTGAGGTGAAGCAAATCAAGGCCCATCTCAAAGACCTCATCATCCAGTCCCACCAGTTCAGCCTTATCAAGGTCCCTTCCACAAGAGATCTCCAGCCAATATACACTGCCTTAGAGCCTCTCCCCGCTCCTGGTGGGCAGAGAAGGAACTAAATAGGACTTTCAGAAAGAGACAACAAAGTAAATAGTGTAGAGAAAAGAAATAATTCAAGTAAATTTCCCAGGCCTAAAGAGCAAGTGATTCCTGGAAGCTGCTCTGGCTCAGCTGTCTTGGCCCAGCAAGGGCCTCAGGTTCATGCAGGGGTGGAAAGATCAGCTTGACTGGCTCTCTCACCTCAGAAAGGCAGAAGCAGCCTTCACCGCCTCAGCTGCCACCTCCAGTATGGGGCTGTTCACTGCCTCCTGGAGGGCACAACCTGCATCTCGACACATGGCTGAGTTTGTGAACAGCTTGATCTCCTCTGGTTGCCTGAAAAAAGGTAAATGAGGAACAGGTGAGGGAACTTCTATCGCTGACCCGACCAGGAACAAATTCTTCATTGTTTTCTTTCTCCAAGCTGGCCCCTACAGGACTGACTTTCCACCACTTTGCTCACCGAGTCAGGATCTCAGCAAAGAGCAGGAGGCCTTGTTTGTGCAGTTCTGCATTGTTCATCTTCAGGCTTCCCTGCAGGCTCCTCACCACTGCCTCAATCCCTACCTCAGGGATGAAAGGTAGATGCCAGTGATCAGCATACTGTAGTTCCTTCTCCGCCCACCAGGAGCGGGGAGAGGCTCTAGGCAGTGTATATTGGCTGGAGGTCTCTTGTGGAAGGGACCTTGATAAGGCTGAACTGGTGGGACTGGATGGCGAGATCTTTGAGATGGGCCCTGATTTGCTTCACCTCGGCCTCTCCAACACCCAGCACAAGCTGAAGCACAAGCCCTGGTACTCAAGGTATTCATTCAGTGAATGCCTACTGACCAAATCATGACTTCTCTACTTGGCACACTCCTGTTCCTCCTCGAAGAACCAGTCTTCCAGGGAGCTTTCCATGATCCACTCAGGTTGTGGGCCTTCCCTGAGCTCTCACAGGCCCTGTTCTTCCCTCTAACAGAGCTCTAATAATCTTGTACTGAAATTGCTTGCTTACAGCTTTCTCTTCCCTCCCTGAGTGAAAGCTCCATGAATGCAGGGACCACATTATATGTATCTCTAAATCTCTAGGTCCAAGCATGGTGCCTGGCATAGAACAGGAGCAGAGAATATATAATAAATCACTGAATGTGTCTAATTGAAAGGCTATGATAAAAACCTGAACATGATATAAAAAGTCCTAGAATAAGGAAGGTATCACCAGGAAAGAGGAGGAAGGGACATTTTCAAGAAACTCTGAAGGTTAAATAAGCAAAACTTAGAGACTAACTGGATAGATATCTAGGACACAGGAAAGGCTGAGTGACACTAAAAGCTGTTCTTAAAGTGCAACAGGAATTCATTATGGGCTAACAGGAGTGCCCTTCTGTAGCTGAAGAGTCGAAACATATCTACTACTGTTACTGGAGAGCAGAACCTAATTAGTGAAGAGCAGAACCATTTAAATGTCAAAACATGGAATCTGGTAATCAGTTTGGGCTGACGGAAATCACCAGACCCAACACCCCTTCTCCAAGGTAGAAGATTGGTCCCCATTACTGCTACCCAACTTTGGACTGCTGTCCACCCACCCCAGAGCTAACACAGGACTCCCACTACCAACCGTATACCGTGTGGCACTTGGAAAAGAAGAGTGGCTCTTCTGCCAAGAGTATCAAGCAGTTGTAGATGGACCAGATAAGCATTTCACTGGATGAGGAAAGATGCTCAAAGAGGAACTCTGGCCAAGGAGAAGGGGAGAAAACAATAAACAACAGTTGTGTGATTACAATCACTTTTACTAATGCTTGTGCCTTGGACTTATTCAGCATCTCACTCCTGTTATCTTGTCTGTTCACACACCTCTCCACAAGACACGATCATCAATTCACAGATGAGGAAACTGGCCCAGAGAGAGGGACTGTTAGTGGCAGAAGTGGGTCTGTAACTCAGGTCTCCTAATTCTTAGGGGAAATGGTATGTTGCAGAGAAAAGGGGATTTAGGTTCCGGAGAGACTTTCTGCCAATGACCACCTTCTCAATTTGAGCCATTTACTTCCCTTCACTGATCTTCAATTTCCTTATCCATAAAACAGCAAAGAAGAGGACCTAAATGTGACAATACTTGCAATGTGCCTTGGGACATACTTTCTGGCTCCTAACAGGCCCTCAAGAAACATTATTGCCCTCTGCTTTCCTGATCCATAGGTCTGTCCACCATACCAACCTTTCCCAGATGGGAAAGAAAATGATAAAGATCAGTAATAAATTGCTCAAGGTCATACAAGAAATTTGCGACAAAAAAAGTCAGATTTCAGGCAGTGCAATGGTGGCTCAGTGGCAGAATTCTCGCCTGCCATGCTGTAGATCCGGATTTGATTCCCGGTGCCTACCCATGTTAAAAAAAAGAGTCAGATTTCATGAGGCCTGTTTCCAAGAGTCTTTCATGTACAACTGAACTTATCATCACTCCAGAACCCCTGACAGAGCTGCTGCTGCTGCTGCTCCTGCTGGGAGCATCAAGTCTTACATCAGCACTGTAGGGTCCTTGATGAAGGTTAGAAGGGCCTCCTACCTGGGATGTCAGCATGGATGAAAGCTGGAGCATGTTTCACAGGAGAATGGACCAGCACAGCAGTTATGCAGTGGGCACTGGCTACCTGCAGAGTCTCATCTCTAGAGAGGAGAAGCTGAAGAAACAGGCAGGAAAAAAAGAGTTTCAGTCACACTGAGAAGTCCACAGAGGACTGGCATAAATGCCTCGGCTCAGTAGCCTAATTTTGTTCAGAATTCCTTAAGCACCATACAGCACCAGGCACAAGGATGATGCTCAGAAAGAGGTCATGGATTATGAAAAAGAGTCTCTGTGAACAGCAGCAAGTCAGAAACAGAACAAAAGGACACAATGTAAAATCTACCAGTGGCATTCAAAGAACACTAAAATCATTACCAAGAAGTGCTCAGGCCTTCATTGACAAAAGTACTTCCAAGCTCTCATCTGTTTTTTTGTTTGTTTGTTTGTTTGTTGTTGTTCTTTTTAAAATATCTGATCTTATTTACTTTTTACTCTTAGAAAACCTTATTTTTTACTGGACTCAGAGGTAGAAGCTTTCACAGAGGACAGACTCTGTCTCTTGGCAATTCATTCCTGGCATTTATCTTCATTCTCTCAGCCAAAAGTTAAGCATATTGTGTGGCCTTATTTTTCTGAGTATGTTGCTTCTTCATAGTAATATGTTGATGTTTGTGCTGTAGGACACAAAGAGTAGTTAGATGCTGAATCTTGGGTGCTTTGGTCCTGAGTTTTTTACCTTCTTTGTTCAGGGGATTTCTCACAAAACAGAGGTGGACACCATCTTCTTTAGAATCTTTTCCTTAGAAAGATCGAAAATTTTGCAGATTCAGTTAACTCTTTAGGGCCCCAGGCAAGAAGACACAGCATTCTCTCCTTTGTTTATTATAACCAAATTGAGAACACTCAGTCTGGCATCCACAATGCAACCCTGAACAGATTTGCACTTTCTTTCTCCAGATGTTCTTGGTCTACATCAGGAACACTCTTACTCAGTAACAGGTATGACATGTCCCTGGGTCAAGACACCCTCCTTCATGGGGATACCTTGTTTGTTGTTTTCACCACTGATTTGGACAACAAAATCCCTCCACTCTTCACCTAGAGCATCAGCAGCACTTTCTGTGGCCATGCACTCCTCATCAAAAGTATTAAGTATGTGTTCATTATACACTGAAATGGGCTTCTGGCCACCAGTGGCTGGGAAGATGTTCAGCTTCATCCTACAGCAGCTGATTGCCTCCAAGGTGCCACTAAAAAGAGCCCTCATCTGGTTTTGATGTTTGCTATAATCCTGTGCATAACAATGGACAGTTCTACTAGAATCCCCATTTACACAGATACGAAAGCTCAGAGAGGTTATTTGCTCCCCCAGCCACACAGGATCTTGTCAGTCAAATCCAAATATAAAATTTTAGATCAGATTACTCTTCTACTCAAAATCCTTCAATGAATTCTCATTGCACTCTGAATAAAATCCAGACTCCTACTGGACACCCTGGCTATTAGTCCCAACAACACTTTCAGAAAATCAAGGAAAGGATTAACTGCAACAACATATTTCAGTGTTGTAGAAACTGGCCTTTGCGGGGGGCGGGGGGTGGAATATCCGGTAGAACATATACCACCAGAAAAAAAAGATGAATGCACCTGATTTTAGAGCTTCAGAGGAAGGGACCAAGTCACACCCATGCCTGATAGAGATGCAACTGAGGGGTACAAGCTTAAATTCATCTCAGTCATACTGAACCTACAGATGGACACATAAACAGCTTCTCTGCTATTATGTAAGGGAGTTTCTAGGTACTAATTTATATCTTTTCCCTTTTTATAAAGGAAATAACATACTGTATTTTTATCTTAAGATGCCATTGACTGTAACGCAAACAATTATTTTATGTGCCACTTAGAAAGAAAAATTAATTATGATACACTACTGATGGTAAGATAGCTACCAATTAAGAGGTCTTAAACTGTAAAAAAAAATGAAATGTCTTAAAATCAAATAAATACATTTCTGCATTAAGTAAAATAGTGATGATTTTGCTTATGGTTTAAAATTCATAATCCTTATCATACTGAAGAAACACTCTAAACCTGATTTTGCCATCATAAACAAAATTAATTATGAAAATCTACCTTTAAAAAATCCTAATTACTTACCATGACCTAACAGGGCTTGCATGACCTGCCCCTACTTAATCTCTAGCCTGATCTTGGACTGTTTTCCCTCACTTCTTACCTACTGTCCCATCCATCTGCCTTCTCTTCTGTTTCTAGAATACATCAAGCCCTTCCCTTTCCTTAATCTTTCCTTCCTGTTGCCTTTGGCCAGAATGCTTTCCATTCAACATGTAGATGGCTTCTTCTGCTGAACTCTGTTCTGACTCCTCTTTATTTCCTTCATGGCACTTAACACAACCTGTAACTACTTTGTTCATTCATTTACTTGTTTATGATCTGCCTCCCTCACTAGACTATAAAGTGTGCAAGGGCAAGAAACTTGTCTGTTTACATACCACAGTATTCCGAGTGCCTGACATTACTGTTCAGTAGGTACTTCACTAAATGAATGAATCAACAATGCAACAGCATGAACACAAATTTTGGCAGCTTTTGAATTATGCACCTCAGAAAAACATGTTCGTAATCTTAATCCATGCCTGTGTGTGTGAACCCATTGTAAACAGGACATTTAAAAGATGTTATTTTTAGTTAAGGGTGTGGGTAACTGAATCAAGATGAGTTTTAATCCTATTACTAGAGGCCTTAAGGAGAAGTTCACAAAGAAAAAGGCACAAGGAAGCAAGGAGCTAGAAGTCAACAGAACTGGAAGAGAAAGAAGATGCCACCAGGCACACTGCCATGTGATAGAAAAGCCAAGGACCCAAGGATTGCTGACAGCCAGCCCCACAATGCCAAGTCTTCAGGGAAAAAGGACTGCCTGGCCTATACCTTGATTTTGGACTTCTCCTAGGCTCAAATCCGTGAGCCAATAAATTCCCATTGTTTCAGCCAACTCATTTCATGGTATTTATGATTACAGCCGGGAAACTAAGACAGTAGCATATCTGCAAGGACCTGAATCTTTGGAGAACAAGTTGATCTTTAGCAGGGAGGAACAACAATCACAAAATGACTCTGGCAATCACAAAGATGCCAGAACGGAAGTATAAGAAAACATGCCGGAATGTCTTTAATTAAAATTTTGATACTTTGATCCTTGTGGATTTTTTAAAATTTTTATTTTTAAAAATATTGCATCAAACTATTATTTAGAAGATGGCAGCTTAGGAAGGTATGGGATTTAGTTCGTCCTCCAGAACAGCTACTCAATAACCAGGAACAGTACAGAACAGCTCCTGGGGCCACGTCAGTGACCAGACACATGACGTACCCCAGTCTGGGCCAGCTGGACCACTTGCGAGCTCCCCCACCCCCCAGAACCGTGAGTTACCCGAGCCGCAGCGGCTGGCGCCCCTCACCCACATACTGCTTCCCAGAGGGAAAGGAAAGGGACTTTACCAGCAGCAGAGGCAGAGCACAACTAAGCTTCAAGTGTGGAATTAATTCACAAATTCTGACTACTAAAAATAGGGCCCCAGCTCAGGTGAACCTGGTCAAAGCAGAGGTCGCTGATTTTTGCCCAGGCGCCAAGGGGGCAGGGCTGACAGAAAAAGAAAAAAAAAGAAACAGGTTTTCATGGCTGTGTTTTTACAGAGGCTTGGCAGCCTTTGGATACAGTGGAAGGGCTTCTTAGGCTGCAACTGCCGCAGGGATAGGCAGAAACAAGCTTCTCTGAGAGCTTGTTTAGAGCCGGTGCCCTCCCCAGGGGAGGGGTGAGGCCCAACTCAGGTGGAATCCCTCCTTCAAGGAATTCAGACCCCAGGGCTTTGTAATTGGAAGCCATTAAAACCAGCCTACAACCTCTCCTCTGTCTCCACCACGCCCCCAGCAGGGAGAGTCTGCCAAAGTTAAAGGTACCGAATCATCTTATGCTGGTGGAACCTGCAGGCAGACAAGCGCCACATACTGGGCAGGATAAGAAAAACAGAGTCCAGAGACTTCACAGGAAAGTCTTTCAACCAGCTGGGTCTCACGCTCAGGGAAAACTGATGCAGATGACTCTTTCCTCCTGACAGGAGGCCAGTTTGGACTAGATAAATCTGACAGGGGTCTATAATACCTAAGCAGACCCTCCTAAGGCTGGGGGTGGAAAAGGCACCATACAGGCAGGGCAAGGAACAAGAAAACAAGAACTGAAAAATTCTCCTCTGTTAAACAAAACCTAAGCTAGAGGTCCAGAAAAAGCTGAACTGAATGTCAAAGAACAGATAGACAACAAATTCATCCAGCAAGAAAACCCTAGGTAAAAGAACTGAAAACAATCTCCAGAATAAACTAATTAAGGTAATTAAATGCCTAGATGCCAGCAAAAAATAACAAATCACACCAGGAAAATTGAAGATATGGCCCAGTCATAGGAACACACCACAATTCAAATAAGATACAGGAGTTGAAACAATTCAGAATGTACGAACAGACATGGAAAACCTCATCAAAAACCAAATCAATGAACTGAGGGAGGATATAAAGAAGGCAAAGAATGAACAAAAAGAAAAAATTGAAAGTCTGAAAAACAAATCACAGAACTTATGGGAATGAAAGGCACAGTAGAAAAGATGAAAAAAACAATGGAAACCTACAATCTTAGATTTCGAGAGGTAGAGATAGGATTAGTGAACTAGAGGATGGAACATCTGAAATTCAACAAGCAAAAGAAAATACAGGAGAAAAAATGGAAAAATATGAGCAGGGACTCAGGGAATTGAATGACAATATGAAGAGCATGAATGTATGTGTTGTGGGTGTCCCAGAAGGAGAAGAGAAGGGAATAGGAGGAGAAAAAGTAATGGAGGAAATTATCACTGAAAATTTCCCAACTCTTATGAAAGACGTACAATTACAGATCCAAGAAGTGCAGGGTACCCCAAAGAGAATTAGATCCAAATAGATGTACTCCAAGACACTTACTAATCAGAATGTCAGAGGTCAAAGAGAAAGAGAGAATCTTGAAAGCAGCAAGAGAAAAGCAATCCATCACATACAAGGGAAGCCCAATAAGACTATGTGTAGATTTCTCAGCAGAAACCATGGAGGCGAGAAGACAGTGGGATGATATATTAAAATTACTGAAAGAGAAAAACTACCAACCAAGAATTCTATATCCAGCAAAATTGTCCTTCAAAAATGAGGGAGAAATTAAAACATTTTCTGACAAAAAAAATCACAGAGAATATGTGACCAAGAGACTGGCCCTGCAAGAAATACTAAAGGGATCACTAGACACAGATAGGAAAACACAGCAGAGAGAGGTGTGGAGAAGAGTGTAGAAAGGAAAATTATGAGTAAAGGTAAAAAGAAGGAAAATTAGATATGACATATAAAATCCAAAAGGCAAAATGATAGAAGAAAGTACTACCCGTGCAGTAATAACACTAAATGTTAATGGATTAAACTCCCCAATCAAAAGACATAGACTGGCAGAATGGATTAAAAAACAGGGCACATCTATATGCTGTCAACAGAAAACATGTCTTAGACTCAAGGACAAACATAGGTTGAAAGTGCAAGGTTGGGAGAAGATATTTCATGCAAATAACAATCAGAAAAGAGCAGAAGTTGCTATACTAATATCCAACAAATTAGACTTCAAATGCAAAAGAGTTAAAAGAGACAAAGAAGGACACTATGTATTAATGAAAGGAACAATTAACAAGAATACATAACAATCATAAATATTTATGCACCGAGCCAGAGTGCTCAAAAATACATGCAGCAAACATTGAAAAGAGAAATAGACACATCTACCATAATAGTTGCAGACTTCAATTCCACACTCTCATCAATGGACAGAACATCTAAACGGAGGATTAATAAAGAAACAGAGAATCTGAATAATAAAATAAAAGAGCTACACTT
>PVIY010050843.1:0-15975 GCA_004026745.1 Myrmecophaga tridactyla
TCTGTCCCATGTTGCCAGGAAGGTACACATCCCTGGGAGTCATGTCCCACGCAGAGAGGGGAAGGGTGGTGAGACTGCTCATCATGTTGGCTGGAGAGAGAGGCCACATCTGAGTAACAAAAGAGGCCCTCCTGGGGGTGACTCTTAGGCCTAAATTTTAAGTAGACTTGACCTATCCTTTGTGGGGTTAAGTTTCATCACTCCATTTCTTGACACAACAGTAATCATTATCATTATCACTTCCTTCATCTCAAAAATGACCACTTGCCTTTCAAGAGGTCTCAGGTCCCTATCTCTTCTTCCTCAGTTTCTTCTCTTTCACAGTCCCCTGACAAGACCCTTTTCATCTCTCTGAGCCCCAAAGGCTCATAGCATTCAGAATGGAGCTATTTTTCTTTGTATCTGAAAGCTCTCCCTAGGTAATCTTATATAGCATTATGACTTTAAAAACTCCCAAATTTGTATGTTCTACCCAACAAACTCCATACTCATATATTCACCCATCTCTTTTATGAGTGCACTTGGATATCATTAGGTATTTCAAACAATGTTTAAAAGACGGTAATTTCATTTTCCTTCCCAAAACTGTTGTACCTTAATTCTTTCTCATTTTACAGAAAAGCACCACTGTTCACTGAGTTGTTTAAGCCAAATAATTAGTGCTCTTCTTCATCTCAAATTTCCACAATTCCCACTGCTTTCCCAGCTACTTCCTTAGTCCTAGAAGCCATTACCTTAATCTGAATTACAGCAACAACTTCCCAAACGACCTCCATGATTCAATTCTCACCCCTCTTCAATTCTATCCCTGATCAGCATATGAAATATTGTCTTAAACATGTAAATCAGATCACATAACGCTAAAGTTCAAAACCCTTCAGTGGCTTCTGATCACATTTCAAATAAATGTTAAACTCCTTGAATGACATCAAGACCCAGTATGATCTGGCAATTTTATACCTCTGTAAATTTGTTTCTTATCACAGTTCTTGGATCAGTTATGTCAGACAGGTCAGCCTCCCTTTGATGGTCTATCTTGCTAACATTTCTGTCTCAGGACATTTGCATTTGCTCTTCCTTCAATTTGGAATACTCTTCACCTGGCAGTCTGCACAATTACTTTCTTTACATCCTCCATGTCACATTTTAATTTTAATATGTTTTAAATATTTAAATCTCATCTAGCTTTCCACAGTAGCCTTCTTCCCCAGGCATTTGCAGTACTATCACTCTCTTTTTATTGCCTTTATACTTCTCACCACATTCTATACCTATCGTTTTTTTATTTAACTCCTCATTTCTTATAACCTCCATACAGCTGTGACATCTATGAAGCAAGGGACTTGTCTTTTAAAAGGCCTTTCCAATTTGATTCAAAGTAAATGCTCAGAAATATTGGTTGAATAGATCATCTGTAGTGAGAGTCCTGATAGGTACTGCCTATCCCAGTCTGCTATTTCTGAGAGCAAGGGTCTCCAATGGACTGAATGAAGGTCAATATATGGCTTTGAGATGAATACATACATACACAAGCTACAAAGCTTTTGTCCTTTACTTTGTCTAAATTGTTGAAATGGCATGTCCATACACCATATTCATGTCTTGTCCTACCACCAACTCTTTTATAGAAAGTACCCTCTACAAGTGAACCTCCCATCACATGACTTTCTGCTATATATCCTTCCTAAAATCCCATGCCATCTAGTTATTTCTTTTCTATGTGGTGAGAAGAACTTCCTTTAAGGGTATCCCAGACTTTTCTTGTCTATAGTTCTATTGTCACCTGTCCCAATTTTTTTCCTTGATTTTTGTTTGTCAGAACAGAAGTCCTCCTCAACGATGTAGATGTAACCCCATCTTTTATCAATTATGAATCTAATGTAGGCTGACTTTCTTTCACAGCCTGAAAGCAACTTTAGCCCAGCTTCAACCTTGTAGGTATAAAATCTCATTACAAAATGTCTTATTATTTGGCTCTGTTCTACACAATAAAATTGCAATTTCTAGTATTTAATGTAAAACATGTCTGAACTTCTCCCCCACTCATCTCAAGAAATATACTCACTTCTCCCTTGTCTTCAAAAAATCTAAGGACTCTAAGGATGCTTATTCATTCCAGAGAATCAGTACTGTTTATTATTATATCACAAACAAGGCACTGGAATGTTTGCTAAGCCTGTTCAAGAGATTTGTTCTAGTTTAATTTTATTTCTGTGATTGCTGAAGAGTTCCAGCTGAAACTCAGAAACAGTAAAATCGCACTCTACCTCATGTCTCTGCTGTTTGTCCTAAATACATATATAACATCATTTATATTATAATAATCATATATCATATATAGATATATAATGCACATATATTTATATGCATTATTTTCTGTCTGCATCCTGTCTTCTCTTCTGTTTGTTTGCTTGTTTGTTTAATCTTAGGGTGATTCTGTTGCCCAATAGTCCAAGACAGCTTAAAATCAAGTCCCCATTTCAACCTTCAAGACAGATGAAGTAGGGAAAAAGGACAGGGCCCTTCCATTGAATGATTTCATACTAAAGTTGCATGCGAAACTTCCCTCCCCATTAGGCCCCCCATAACTTAGCACAAGACAACCCAAGAAATTTCAGCTTTTATTCTGAGTGTTCAAGGAAAAGCCCAAAATAGTTTATTGCCACTAGAGAAAAGGGAGGACAGTCACTAGGATAATGCTTCCTGCCACAGTCCTTGATTTTAGCTTACTCACACACCCATTATACTCTCTTTTATTTATAAAATATTCACCCCTTCCTATATGGGAGATCACTTAAGATCTATGCAACTATCCAACCAGCCTGAAATCTTACATTTCGAATGATGCCAAGTAAAAACAAGATTGTATTGGATGTTCATGACCAGCAATCTGAAACCTAAAGTACAAGTAATTTCCTAACATTTCCTTCTAAAACAAATCCAAAACACAATAGGGAAGTAATGCCAGGATAACCAAAATTAACATATGTTTAGAAATAATTGAATCCAAGCACAGAGTGGTCACTCATTAATAGTAACTATCCAATGCACATGGGCAGGTATTGAAACACCTCCCAATCCGGCAGTACAGTGAGCTATTTGCTCAAACTGGGGTTCAGTTTGATGGGAGTTTTCTTTGTATTCTTCATCATCCACAGAGAAAGTCATCATTGGAAAGTAGGTAACTACACCTCTGTAGGGTTAGTCCAGCTCTTTTAGCCTGCTCCTTGTGATAGTTCAAAGACAGGAGACCAAGAGCTACTTTGGAATTTGTATTTTCAGATTATGGCAGGCTTATGGCTGTCTTAGCAGTATCATTTTCTCAATATTTTAGTAACTTCATATGCACATCTGACCATTTGCTTGTGCAAGTAAACTTTCTCAATCAGAAATAGTTTTTAAAAGCCTAAGTCTCGGACGGTGCAATGGTGGCTAAGTAGGTAGAATTCTCACCTGCCATGCTAGAGACCCAAGTTTGATTCCTGAAGCCTGCCCATGCAGAAAAAAAAAAGTATCTGTACAATACTTGATGGTGTGTTCATTTTCTCTAAATAAATGTTACCATATCAGCGTACATATGAAATTCCTTCCAGAGACTATCCGCAGCAATTTCATCAAATTTTTCTTAACAGTTTTATCAAATTGTTTCGTTGTTGCAAAACAAGGATTGATAGACTGCAGAATCTGTGTACTCATTGCCTGCCACTATAACAGTATTGGATTTTAGGTTCTTTCATGTATCATATCCTTGTCGTCTGTGCTTTCCCAGTGTTCTACTTGACAGAACATGGCATGACCAGGTTCCCAGTGACTCAGGCCAAAATGTTTGAAGTAAACCTTCACATCTTTCTAATTTCATTAATTTTTACAACTCCTCACATACCATACATCAGAAATTTTGTGATCTCTATTTTCAAAATAGATCCAGAATTCAAATATTTCTATCCATTTTCACTGTTATTACCCTAGTCCAAACTAAGGCCCTTTCTCACTTTGGCTGCTGAATAAGTCTCCTGATTGAACTTTTTGCCCCAGTACTTGTCTTCCTAGAGCTTATTCTCCATCTATGCTCCAGAGTTTTCTTAAAGCATAAATTGAATCATTTCATTTCCCAGAATATAGCTCTTTATTCATCTCCCATTATATTAGGAAGACAATCTATAATGTTTATTCTGATAGATGGAGTTCACGATCTAAACCATTGACTATGGCTCTGATCTCATTTCCAACCACCATCCCTTTTGCACTGAAATACTATAGTTGGCTTCCTAGCTTTTCTTGTATAGGCCTTTCCCTTGCATAATTTTTACTGAGATACTAAATGGTGGATTCCCTTAGTTGATTCAAGTCTTTGCTTAAATGTCACCTCCTCGAAGAGGCCCACTCTAATTATCAGGCTTACATCCTTGTCAGTTCCTGTACCTCACCCAATTTGATATTTTATTGCAGTTATTGTTAGTCATTGTCTGTCTCAAATATTAGATTATAAGAACAAAGAACATGTTTGTCACTATTCCCAATGCCTTGAATATTGTTGTGTGTGAGCATTAGGAAATATGCATTATATATATTTTTTGCATTATATATTTTTAATATATAAAAAATATATGTCATATATAAATATATATAAAATAAGGACACATTGTAAGAGTAGAAAATGATAGGGATGAATATACCCAGAAGCAATCCAAATGTCTCTAGAAGAAAAGGAAATGGGACTAAAGGCTATCAAGACTTTTTTATCATTGATGTTATTTCTGTTTCACCCTTCATATACATACAAGATATCCCTGGAGTGTCATAATGGCACTGTCTGGAGAGATTTCAAAATCAGCATTATTTTGTGGCCAGAACAAACCATCTGCAATTTGACTCATATCCTGGTACAGGTAACAACCCACTGTTCCTTTCCCTTTTTCCCTTCTCTCTCTCTCTCTTTGTGTGTGTGTGTATTTTAGTTCAATGGCTTTACTGGTCTTCCCTTCCATTGGACCTGCATCAGAACTACTGTAACTCTCTTCTTATGTTTCAATAATTATATGCCACAAAAGAAAGGAAACGGAATCCTGGTCCATGAAGTCCCAAAAGAATCTTTTGAACTTACACAATTTTGAAAATCCTTCACAGAAACATTTAATATCTGCATACAAAGGCATATGGAGATAAGTAACAGAACTCCATCCACAGAGTCCAGCCCTTAATAAAGGTCTTGTCACCTGTGTCTCAGGAATTTAAATCTTTTTCTAATAACCAACAGGACCATTTGAAGAACTTTTCCAAAACAGAATGCTATAAGACAGCAACATTTCCACCAGTGGAAACATACTATTAACATTCAAAGAAATGATAGATCCCTCACTGAAATAATCAAGCAAAGTGAAAGTGCTGTTGCTTCATAACAGTTGGAATAATCTAACTCTTATCAGTTCCAAATACATCTAACACTCCATATACCTAAACATTGAGTTTTCTCCATTTCTCTTTCCATAAAATACTAATGTTAACTTCAGCATGGGTGCCCTAGTCTGAGCAGGTTTCAGACTCTGTTCCCTGTAAACATGATGATAGCAGTCCTACGCATCTTTTTTTTCTTGCTGTGTGTCCAGCACTTAGCACAATGCCTGTGCATAGTAAATGCTTGCAATGATTAAATTTATCTATCAGCTTGGCTGGATTATGGTGTCCAGTTGTATAATGAAACTTTGGCCCAGATGTTGCTGTGAAGGTATTTTGTAGATAGGATTATCATTTATAATCACTTGATTTTAAGTAAAGAAGATTGCCTTATATAATGGAAGTGGGCCTCATCCAATCAGTTGGAGGCCTTAAGAGCAAAGAACTAAGGGTTCCAGAGAGAAGAAGAAATTCTGCCCCCAAACCACAACACCAACTCCCATAGGAATTTCTGACCTGCAGACCTCCCCTGTAAAATCCAGACTCAAGCCTACAACATGACTCTTAATCAGAATTTCCAAACTGGCAGCCTACCTTACAGACCTCAGCCTTGTCAGCCCCCACAATTATGTGAGCCAATTCCTTAAATAAATCTCTAATTATATTTGCATATACAGATATTCTGTTGCTTTTGTTTCTCTGGAGAAACTTGACTGATACAGTGCTCAAAAAATTACAGATCCATTACTGTCCTCCTAATTAGCTGCACTGGGAACATCTTGATTTTCCCCAAGCAGATCTCACAACCTCAGAAGCCTGAGGCTAAAAGGGGACTAGTAACTGTGGGAATTAAGTCTGGGACTTTGAATGAAAGCAGTCACATTGGTAGTTTAAGCACTCTAGCATAATGTTGTATGGACGTGAGTCACAGACAAGCAACAAAAACCACACGCATTGGACTTAACCTCAGGAGACTGTATATCGTGTGTCTTAGAGCCATGCTTATTTATTTTTGAGGCTGTCTTTGTTATTCTATTTCCAGGGGGAGATGACATTTTACATTTCAGCAGAAGCCCAAGGATTAGCCTTCACGGTAGCAGTAAAGGCTGGACTAGTTGGAAAAGACTTTTATCCCCCTTTGCTAATATAAACTATTTTAGATATTGAAAAATTCATTGTTTTTATAGCTTTTTTTGTATTTCAACATATGATTAATGTTTGATAATTTTACTGTTTCTGAAGCTTCTATCCCTTACATCCACTAGGCCCCTACCTCCTCTGATATAGCCCTGTTCCCACCCTTTGCTATAGTAATGAAGGTCATAGCAAGGAGTGACAGCTGGTCTAAAGGAAACGCTTAGCCACTTCCTATGTTACTGTTCAAATTAGCAAAGAAAAACCAGCGTTGTCGTCATGAGTTGGGCCTTGACCCAGTGTGGCCCATTAACCAGAGGAAGGGCAAAGCCTATTAGTAGCTTAGCAACCGGCACTTTTTCCTTCCCACTTAAGGTGAGCATCTATTCAGCAGCAATTCCGGCCCAATTGACGTCCATCTGGCTGAGCAGTTTCCTTCCTCTACTGAAATAGGAAGATCCTTCAATTATGTGCTTACCCAGGATCTAGATGTCAGGGATTAGACTCTTAAATGGGAAATCTCATTCTCTTGGATTTATTTCAGGAATAAAGTATAATTCTTGATTTAGAGAGAGTCTATAAAATACTCTCTATTTGACTGTCCCTTACCTCCACTTTATGATACTTGCAGCCTCTTTGCTTCTTTTTCCATAGGCTGCCTCCTCCTCAACTCTTTGGTATAAGTTCATGACAAGATGGATGAAAGGGAACAACAGAGAGGCATGAATTTGATCTCAAAAAGCTTGAGGCTTTGTCCTTCAGATCAGTACAAAGATATCTTGAGGGTTAGTTAGTCCTTTCTAAAGAATAAAGTCTGAAGAAAATTTCAAGGCAACATTTGAGGGTAAAACAACCATCTCAAATAGGCTATAGATGATGAGACATTATATTACCCTAGAAAATGTGTGAAATAAAATAGGTTTCAAGACAGTTTTACAACAGGTTAAAGCAAATCTATTGAACAAATCTTCACTTTGCTGGAGATACATATTTTAGGAAATAGTATTGTAATTTAGTTTTGGAAAATGTATTATCCTTGAGGTTTTTCTTTTCCTAATGTTTCTCCAGAAAACAATTCTGTTTTATGAAGAAAAGAGAAAATGTAATTTTTATTAGATAATTTTTAAAAGGAACAATTTATTATGGTTATGCTAAATAAGTCCGAATTATCCTATTAACTAACAAAAAGGATAATTTTTTTCCTGTTTAATAGTGAAACTTATACATACTCAAATGGAAACAAATTTTATTAAATCTCCATACTGTAATGTTAAACTTTCCTGAAACTTCTAACCTTTTCCAAGTCCTGATTCTAGGAAATAGGCTGTTGCCTGTTTGTTGACAAATAAGACATTTAGAAGATATAAACAATAGTTAACTGTTGCTTGTGCATTGCTGCTGTTCAAATAGTAGGCTTTCTGAAGGTAGATTAACTGAAAATTGTTTTATTAAATATTTTCTGCCAAAATAAAATCCTTTAATACTGCTATTTACTCTGTATTTAAGAGAAATTGTACCTTAGTACTTTGTTTCTCCCTTACAAAACATACACATTTTGTACATGGTTAGATTGTTTTCCTTTATCTCCTGTTTCCCTGTTTTAGTCCATGATCCCAACAAACAGTAGTGAGAGGTAAGGCAAAATAATAAATTTGAGAAAAACTGGCCATGTTTTAAGCAACATTGCTCACTCTATTGACACTTTAAAATAGTTTGTTTGTTTGTTGAGGGAAGGAAAAGCCTTTATCCACTGGCTTCCATCACCCACATGTCATGAATAGTCCCAAAGGGTGTTAACTTTCCAAAATTTGTGGGTTGGCTTAAACTTCTGTGCCAAACAGAGTCTCACCAAAGCATCAGGAAGACTGGAAAACAAAGAGATACTTGGCACAGCTGAGAGAGGGTGCTGTCAGCTTACACCACTGTGAAACTAATTTCTACAGTTACAGTAAAAGTGAGTTAAGAGGACCTACAGTTAGGCATAAGTGTCCTGGAAGGTCCATATATTTTCTGTTTAGATCTCCTTGATGAACTCTGTTAAATCAAACTATCACAGAGACTTCAAGAAGAGGAGGGCAGCTATAATATGTTTTAAAGCCTCAACACTAAAGGGTTAGTGAAATAAGTTCCAGTCTCCTGTGCAGCAACTGGTACGGAGGCAGTAATTGTTATCCTCATCTCTGTCCTTGCCCACCTCTTATAGACAAATTTCTGCCTGTGGAAAGCATCTTCACCTCATTTCTGGGAAGTGCCAGCTTGCCCTAACTGATGCCTTTCAGACTTGCCTAGTCATCCTACACTGCCACTGTTTTAATTTTCCAGGGCTTCTATGACGAATACCACAAATTGGTTGGCTCAAACAAGAGCAATTTCTTATCTCACAGATTGGGAAGCTAGAAGTCAAATATCAAGGTATCACCAGGCTATACTTTCTTGTGCAGTCTTTAGTGTTCTGGTGCTTGTTTTATCTCTGCCTCTATTGCATGGTGATATCATCTCCTCTGGTTTCCATTTCTGGCTTCTCCTAACTGTCTGTGTCTGAATAGCCTCTGCTTACAAGAACTTCAGCCATATTGAATTAAGCCCCACCTTAATTCAATTTGGCCTCATCCAAATAGGATGTTAGATGTATTTACGAATGAATTCACACCCACAACACAGGAGGATAGGACATGACCATGTTTCTGTGGGAGACATGATTCAATCTACCATAATCACATAAGCCAATTCCTTGCAATGAATCTCATAATATTCCTCCTGCAGTTCTATTTTTCTGGATGAATCCTAACAGACACAGGTTGAGGCTCCCCCTGCATCTGAATGACAGTCTTTTAAACATATCAGGCTTAGGCCAATTTGTGAATTGTCTCAGTTTGCATTAAAAGTCCTTTCACAGGCCCTAAATACTACCACTTTTTATCTCTTTCTATCCCACACCTATCACCTATAATTTAATAAATTTCCATTAATTTTTTATCATATTGGCTGGTCAGGTTACAGACAATGTTATCTGAGAAAGCTTCAGGTATAACTAAGAAGCTTTGACAAGAGTCAAGTTTCTAAAGGATAAAACTAAAATGACGGGTGACGATTGGCAGGTTTGTTATTTTTATGCTTGTCATTTCTTTTGCACAGATGCAATAAATAATTAAATTAAATATCCCTTTGGAATGAAAGCCACTTTAGTGAGCGTTCTAGTTTGCTAGCTGCCGGAATGCAACACCAGAGATGGATTGGCTTTCGATAAAAGGGGATTGATTTATTTAACATATAATTCTTCAGAGGAAAGGCAGCTAACTTTCAACTGAGGTTCTTTCTTACGTGGGGAGGCACAGGGCAATCTCTGCTGGCCTTCTCTCCAAGCCTCTGGGTTCCAGTAACTCTCCCCGGAATGATTCCCTTCTGCATTTCCAAAGGCCTGGGCTGAGCTGCTTGGCTATATTAAGCTCTCTCATTTAAGCAGCAACCAATTAAATCAAACATCATTCATTACAGCAGGCATGCCTCTTAGCCCACTGCAGATGTGATCAGCAGCAGATGAGGTTCATGTGCCATTGGCTCATGTCCACAGCAATAGAACTAGGCACCTTCACCTGGCTAAGTTGACACCTGAATCTAACTACCACACATCCACCCCTTGTCAACTTGGCAACTACACATATCACCTTAAACAATATTAAAGTGCAAAAATTTTTCTTCTAGCTGTGGACCTATGAATCTCCAAATAAGTTATCTGATGCCAATATGAAAAGGAGGACATTCACAGGATACAGGTTTTCATTTCCATAGGGAGAAATTGGAAGGAACACAGGAGTGACAAGACCCAAGCAGTTCTGACAACCTGCAGAGCAAACACCATTGGATTTCAAAGTCTGAAAGTCATTTATCCTTCAGCTTTAGAAAGTGACTTTTTAAATGGATAAGGGGAAGATTCTGGAAGAGTTGTGAGGAGCTTTATAGAGAAGGTCTAGAACGCTTTGAAGAGACTGTTGGTAGAAATGTGGCCTCTAAAGACATTTCTGATAAAGCATTAGACAGAAATGAGGCATGGTTTATTATAGACTGGAAGGAAGATGAGCCTTGTTTTAAAATGGCAGATAATCTGGCAAAGTTGACTAGTGGCTTTGGCTGTAAGGCAGATTTTAAAAGCCATGAACTTGGATATTTAGCAGAAGAGATCTCCAAATTAAATGTCAAAAGGGCAGCCTGGTTTCTCCTCACAGTTTATAGTGAAATGCGACAGGAGAGAGATAAGCTGAAAGCTGAACTCTTGAGTAAAAAGAAACCAGAAATTGAGGTCCTGGAAAATTCTGGGCCTCCAGAAAGGGAGACCCCAGAAAATAGCATCATGTGTGAGGATTTAATCAAATGTGAAACCAGTCAGCCATTTCAGAGAAAGTCAGGATCAGACATGGAGTTATCCAGGAAGGATTTGTGAAAACTCCTTGTATCTGATGGGCATGATCCAAAGCTACTGCATAGAAAGCCAATGAGAGTGCTATGGGACCTATGTAAACAGAGCTGCTGCCAGTCTAGACTGGGGGGGTTCAGAGAATGGACACATTGGAGGAAAAATAACTTCAGAGGCAAAACCATGGAGGTGGAGGTCTGAAGTCAAGAAGCCTTGGGCCAGAAGAGTGGACCTACCCAAGTCCATGGAGAAGGTGAGTTTGCCCCAAAGGAAGAGGATGGGCTTTCCACCTCCTGGCAGTGGAAGAGTCATGCCACCTCAGGCCTTGGAGAGGGTGAAGCACATTCCTTGGAGTTTGGGGAGAGTCTGGCTGCCACCACATGGAGGGGTTGAGCATGTGCCCTAGGGATGGCAGAGAGCCTGAGTGCAGACCCAATCCTTGGAGAGGGTGGAGCTAAGAAAAAGTGGTCTTCCCAATTATCCCCCAAGGTTGCATTCAGAGAGATGTAGGCCTCTGCATAGCCCTTGAAAAGGGTGGGACTGCTGCTTTCTAAAGCCCCAAAGATAAATGACTCTCAGACTTTGAAATCTAAAGGTCTTTGCCCTTCAGGTTTTCAAAGCTGTTTGGGTCTAGTGATGCCTGTGTTCCTTCCTCCCTATGGAAATGGGTATATGTATCCTACAACTGCTCCTCCTTTGTATGTTGGCAGTAAATAGCTTGTCTGAATTTTACAGGTCCAGAGCCAGAGGATAATTTGTTCCTTAGAACAAGCCATGCCTGTAACTAACTTTGATAGGAGTTTGTACTGTTTCTAACTTTGTGTTTCATTTGCATTGCTACCAGAATGGTTTAAGGATTTCTGATACTGTGATGGAATGAATGTATGTTGTATATGAGAAAAAACATGTCTTTTGTAGGGTCCAGAGGGCGGAATGTGCTGGTTTGAATGGATATATGTACCCTAGAAAAGCCATGTTTTAATCCTAATCCCATTGTGTAAAGGCAGCCATTTCTTCTAATCCCTGTTCAGTACTGTATGCTTAAAACTAATTAGATCATCTCCCTGGAGATGTGACTCAATCAAGAGTGGTTGTTAAACTGGATTAGGTGGAGACGTGTCTCCACTCATTGAAGGTCAAGTTGCTTGCTGGAATTCTTTAAAAGAGGAAACATTTTGGAGGGAGTCCCTTTTGTAGAGCCACGAGAAAGCCAGCAGATGCCACTATGTTCGCCATGTGCCCCTCCAGCTGAGAGAGAAACATTGCACTTCATTGACCTTCTTGAACCAAGGTATCTTTCCCTGGATGCCTTAAATTGGAATTTCTATAGACTTGTTTTAATTGGGACATTTTCTCAGCCTTAGACCTGTAAACTAGCAATTTATTAAAGTTAAACTTATTTTCCCCCCTTTTAAAAGACGTTTCTGGTATATTGCATTCAGGCAGTTAGGAAACGAGAACAGTGAGTAATGGACTTTGAAACTAAAATCGAACACTTTGAAAATGAAATATCTATGGGTTAAATATCTTCTACTGGATTGTATAATTTCAGTGTTATACTATGGAGGCATAATTCATTTTCCTCTGAAGATTTATAATTAAATAATAGGCTTTAAGCTAAGGGTATTGATATAAATAAAGAATATATTTGTAAATTCTATGGACATTTATAGAATGGTAGAAGATGGAATAACTTAAATTAAGCTAATTGATTTAACATGACAAAATCATTTACAAGTTGAAAACAATGTGATTCAATATCTCTTATTAAACTTCAGTAATGCTTTGTTCATTTACTGTATATAGGTGTGTGTCCATTGAACTTGAGTTGATGTCTGCTGAGATAATATTTCTTTTTGTCAAGATGGGCTACTAAAAACAGTTTTCCATCTATTAGTGGCCTACCTAGTGATATAAACTACATTTCCCATGTAGATTAGCACGTGGCTCTGCCCACATAGGATTCTACCTAATGGATGCTCCACCATCTTGAATACATGATCTCACTGTAGTTTACCATTTTGTAGCTCAACATTTTTTAAGTGCACCATCTTCAACATATGGCCTCCTAACTGTAACCTAATAGATAAAAGAGAAAATGGAGAATTGTACATAAATTTTTTATTCCCTCACCTCCAGTGTGGTACATGTCATTCCTGCTCACATTTCATTGACTAGAAATACTAACAATGATCCAACTTAATGGGCCCAGAAAATTTATAGGAGTGCAGGATATTGGAGTGTTTGTTGAATGCATGTTCTTCTTTTACAGTCCACTCTGCTGGACACCAGTATTACTTTGCTCTCCTTTTCTCACAGCGAAAACACATTCAAATTCTTCCCAAGAAAGAACATCCTCAAATCTCATCCAATCATTATGTCCAACTCAAAACTACCGGAATTCTCGGTAATGTGTAGTCAACTAATAAGTGGATGAAAATAAGCAGTCAATCAAGCCACAATATTATCATAGTCTTTTGGTGTCTCTCAAATGATTAGAACATATAACAACAGCTGTAAGAATCCAACATGTGTTGTGAATATCTAAAAGTATTTATATAATTAGTTCATGGTAAAGTACCTTTCACATCTGAAAATTGCATCAATTATTAAGATTGGCAGAATTGTTCCTTAGTAAGTTATTAGAAATGAAGCATGAAAGATACAATAATATCAGGAGGAGATAGGAATAAAATATTCATAGAGGAAGTTAAGAAAAAAGTAAGTTGTTCTAAGTAGGAAATGTAACTGTTACATAACATTGTTTATTTGGTGATTAGAATGTTAGATGGTATATGAATTTAACTAATTTAATTTTCCTTTCTTCCATCTTGAATCAATCATTATTAAATGAAAAGTTACTAACATGCAAAAGGGCACTTTATGGTATATATTTTTTGGTATCTCAATAGCTGAAATGGAATAAATTACTAAATTAACTATTTTTCATATATAATTTACTCAATGAATATATGAGCTGTTAAGCACTTATTTTTGCCTTTGTGATTCTCTTAAAATTGAAGGTGGAGAAAAATAGCAGGATAGGCAATGACTAAGATTTTAATTTGGCAGAAAACAATCAGTTAACACTGATTCATCTTGTTACTATTATAAACCCTAACGGGAAACAATGCTATGTAATGGAAAATACACATGACAACTGCTTTAAAGACTTCTTTAAAATGAGAAGGGGTTAAATAAATCCACCAATAAACAAAAATCTTCTATCTACCCAAACTATTGGAGATAATGTAAATTCACGGTGCATTAATAGTTTCAAGGTGTTAAAAAGCATTGAATAAGAATATAAGAAAAGTGTGGTTTCATATATTTATAAATCAAATTTAAACATACTTGCTGATTTGTCAGCAGAGAAAAGGATGGTGGATGTGCTGGTTCAAAAGGATTTATGCCCCCTAGAAAAACCATGCTTTAATCAAAATCCCATTTCATAAAGGTAGAATAATCCCTATTCAATACTGAATGTTTGAAACTAATCAGATCATCTCCCTGGGTGATGTGATTTAGTCAAGAGTGGTTGTCAAACTGGATTAGGTGATGATATATCTCCATCCATTTGGATGGGTCTTGATTGGTTTACTGGAGTCCTATAAAAGAGGAAGCATTTTGGAGAATGAAGATTTAGAGAGAGCAGAGAAGAATGACATAGCCATGAGAGCAGAGAGCCCACAAGCTAGTGACCTTTGGAGATGAAGAAAGAAAATGCCTCCCAGGGAGCTTCGTGAAACAGGAAGCCCGGAGAGAAAGTAGCAGATGCTGCCTTGCTCACCATGTGCCCTTCCAGCTAAGAGAGAAATGGTGTCAGTGTTCGCCATGTGCCTTCTCACTTGAGAGAGAAACCCTGAACATCATCAGCCTTCTTGAACCAAGGTATCTTTCCCTGCATGACTTTGATTGGACATTTCTATAGACTTGTTGTAATTGGGATATTTTCTTGGCCTTAGAACTGTAAACTAGCAACTTATTAAATTCCCCTTTTTAAAAGCTATTCTGATTCTGGTATATTGCATTCCAGCATCTAGCAAAGTATTGAGATTTTGGTACTGAAGATTAGGGTGCTGCTGCTGCAGTTTGCAAATACCAAACATGTTGGAATGACTTTTTAAATGGATAAGGGGAAAGTTTTGGAGGGGTTGTGAGGACCTTGATAGAGAAAGCCTAAAATGCTTTGAAGAGACTGTTGGTAGAAGTTGGATTCTAAAGATACTTCTGATGAGCCCTTAGACAGAAAAGAGGCACGTGTTATTGCAAACTGGAAGAAAGGTGATCCTTGTTTTAAAATGGCAGATAATCTGGCAAAGTTGACTAGTGGCTTTGGCTGTAAGGCAGATTTTAAAAGCCATGAACTTGGATATTTAGCAGAAGAGATCTCCAAATTAAATGTCAAAAGGGGAGCCTGGTTTCTCCTCACAGTTTATAGTGAAATGTGACAGGAGAGAGATAAGCTGAAAACTGAATTCTTGAGTAAAAAGAAACCAGAAATTGAGGTCCTGGAAAATTCTGGGCCTCCAGAAAGAGAGACCCCAGAAAATAGCACTGTGTGTGAGGATTTAATCAAATGTGAAACCAGTCAGCCATTTCAGAGAAAGTCAGGATCAGACATGGAGTTGTCCAGGAAGGATTTGTGGAAACTCCTTATGTCTGATTGGCATGATCCAAGGCTACTGCATAGAAAGCCAATGAGAATGCTGAGGGACCTGTATAAACAGAGCCACTGCCAGTCTAGACTGGGGGGGTTCAGAGAAGGGACACATTGAAGGAAAAATAACTTCAGACGCAAAACCATGGAGGCTGAGGTCTGAAGTCAAGAAGCCTCAGGCCAGTAAGAGTCACCCCCAGGAGGGCCTCTTTTGTTACTCAGATGTGGCCTCTCTCTCCAGCCAACATGATGAGCAGTCTCACCACCCTTCCCCTCTCTGCGTGGGACATGACTCCCAGGGATGTGTACCTTCCTGGCAACATGGGACAGAGAACCTGGAATGAGCTGAGATTCAGCATCAAGGGATGGAAAAAAA